>JAHBCN010001425.1:0-118419 GCA_019359885.1 Listronotus oregonensis
TTTTGTGTTTAAATGAACTTTGCTCAAATTATTATTTACCTACACAACGAATTTAAATGGTATGTAAGTAAAAAAGTATTTTAAAAAGTTAACTTTATTAAATAAATAAGTAGGTTAGTTCTAACTTTAAACGAACTAAAAAACCAAGCCTATAAGAAAACCGCATAAGACATTTTTTTTTAATATTATTATGAATAATAGTCAGTTTAAAGCCGCACTGCTGCCTCAGCTCAGCGGGTTCAAATTGCATTTTTTACGTGAAAAATCGTTTTTTAAATATCACTCAAACTATTCATTTTAAGAAAAAAATATGTAATTAAAATTGATGGTAAAATAAAACCTCGCAAGTTTTTTTTTCTAAATTATTTTAAAGCCCTTTTAGTTTTTGAGATATTAACAATTTAAATTAAAAATATAAATGCAAATATCTTAAAAACTAAAAGAATTACGAAAAAATATAAAAGGCAAAAAATATGCCTTTGAGTAAGTTCTATAAAAAAGGTATTTATACATATTTTTAATAAAATAAGTATTAAAGGTGATATAAGCAAAAAAAGTGATTTTGGTCCTTTAATATTTCGCTAATAACAAGACTTTTTCAATACAAGTAAGTAAACCAGCACCGATCCATTTAAAAATTAATTTAAAATATTCTATTCATTGAATGAAACAAACTAATACACATGTGCCTCGAGGCAATGGGGGATACGGATATTTTATTTAATTTTTTTTTTGGTCCAATAACTGTACCCATTTCGATCTACTTGAAACTATAACTTAAATCAAATTTAATCTCTATTTAATTGAAAAAAAATGCCTTTTTTATCTGGGTGTTATATACCTGACAGGCGCTTAGGATTTCTTGATCTCCTATGCTACTATGTGTATAGCTTATCGTTTAAATATTTTTATTATCGATTTAAATATTAATATCAATAATTTATTAAAGACAGTTACTTGTTTAGAACGATATTGAGAAAATTTTAGTCATAATTTTAACATATTTTTTTATATAGTTTATTTGGTAATACTTTTTTTTATTAACTTCTTTTTCTAGGCCTAAAGCAATTTTTATTTAAATTATGGTATTTACTCATTTATTTATAACATTAATTTAACTGAAAAAAAAATATATATAAAATATAAAAAAATCATGTTAAAAATATCATTAAAATTTTCTCAAGATCATTCTAAACGAGTATTATTATTTAAGTCAATAATAAAAATATTTTAAGGATGAGCTATAAACATGGAAGCATGGATGATCGAGAAATGTTAAGCGTCCTGCCAGGTATATAACACCCAGAGAGAGAAGGCACTTATTATTATTTTTTTCTTAGTTTAAATTTTATTTTAGGTAAAGTTTTAAGTGGATAGGTATGGGTACAGTTATTGGACCAAAAAAATAAATAAAATATCCGTGCCACTAGGTTATCCCCCATTTCCACAAGGCACAAGTATATTAGGTTGTTTTATTTAATAAATAAAACATTTTGAATTAATATTTTAATGAATCGGAGCTTGTATACTTACTTGTACCAGTAAAATATTGTTATTAGCGAAGTTTTTAATGACCAAAATCACTTTTTGCTTATATCTCCCTTATTACTTAATTTATAAAAAATGTATATAAAAATGCTTTTATAAAGCTTATCAAAGGGCATATTTTTTGCCTATTATATTTTTTCGTAACTCTTTAAGTGTTTAAGATATTTGAGTTTTTATTTTAAATTTAAATTAATATCTCAAAAACTCAAAGTGCTACAAAAGATTTATAAAAAAAACCTGACGTAGTTTTATTGGGCCATTAATTTTGACTATATATAATTTTTACCTAAAATTAGTAGTTTTTGAGTTATATTAAAAAAACCGATTTTTCAAAATTTTTTTTAAGAAAAAAAAATGCAATTTAAACCCGTTAAGCTGAGGCAGCAGTGCGGTTTTGAACTGACTATAGTTCATAGTAATATATAAAAAAAATGTTTTATGCGGTTCTCTTATAGGCTTAGTTTTTTGCGGTGGCCTCCTGGACTATTTAAAAGATATTAGTTTGTTGTTGTTTATGCCAAAAAATTTATTATTTATTTCGCTTATACCTAGGTATAGGTAATTTAATTTTTGGGGTCAGTTAAATAGAAACAGTTGTTTTCTTGAGGAATAAAAGTAATCCTTAATCTTGAACAGAGCTAAATTTATAGGCTTTTTTGAATATCAAGAAAATTGGGGAATGTAAGAAAGTTTAATTACACTTTTTTTACATAAGCGCTCTTATGAAAGGTGTATTTTAAGGACTACGTAGGTAGAAAAAGTGTAACATAGTGTAAAATATTTCTGAATAACAAACAGACCTATATACACACGGATATCTTAAGCATGCCTCTTTAAAAGCGATAAGCAGGTGATTCTTTTTCTAACCTAAAAATTTTAAAACACATATAATCCAATGACCCAAATAGGAATGGTTTAAATATTGACTGACTGTATAACACCAAGTCTAAGTAAAACGTAAATTTAATATTGATTTAAGCCTTTTTTTAACCAAAATCAAACAACAATTTTAAAATTCATTGAGGCAATAGACTTTTAGTCATAACATAAACAAAAAGAAGAAAAAAATACAAGCTACCACTAAATTATATCACGGTCACTTTTCACTACTTGAAAAATAATTAAACACTTAAATGTTTTTTTATAATGTTAATAGCAGTTATATCGCACAAATATTATCCGAAATACAAATTTTGCCCTTCCCGAATTCTTACAACCTTTACGAAAAAGCTCCCGCTTTCCGGTGCATCCTGCGTAAACTTGACGAAGACTTGGGCGCCACGACGGATATTGACCTACGTTGCCAAAGTTATCAAAAAATAAACGTGTGATAAGACCAGTTTTAAAAGAAATAAGAGTTTTTTTTCCATAAAATTGTAAATAAATTTAAAGCTGCCCCAAAAAATAGTATATTTTTTAGTATATAAATTAAACTACTATACTAATTTTTCAGTAGAAACAAACAATATAGGATCTATTAAATATTTGACAGAAGTATAGCATAGGTACCTTAGATTTGTTTATTGAATTAAAAAAGTTCAAAAAAATTATTACAAATGCTAGCAGAGTTTTAATAACGAATAAAGTGATTAGGTTAATTTGGGTAACACTCTTATAAAGTTACACACACATGTAAAGTTAAATATATTATTTCGTCTTTGATCAACTAGTAGGAAACACGGATTTCTGTTTAGGTAAAGTAATAAAGATTTTACAAAAGCACCTTACTCCTACGAAAAATGGTTTTAAATTTTATATATAATTCAAACATGAGCCCCAATATTTTTATTTTTAAAGTAAATAGTTTTTTGTAAATGCATTTCTCTATAAAATTTTGTATATTTAAAAGTAAGCGCAACATATTTGTTGTTAAAAAAAACCATACACTACGAGCTTAGCGATAAATTACATTTACTTAAATATAAGAAAATACTTGACTTTGTGGCAACTCCGCTTTGGGCAAGCGTCGAAGTAGAAATGCATTTAGCATTCACGCCTGTATGAATGGAGAAAAGAGACGTAACAAGTTTGGTAGTAATAGGCCACGCGACAAATTGGGAATCCGGAATGTCCACCAAGGGGACACTCGGGGTGACAGACCTTTCGGACGAATTAAAGATGCCGGAAGAGTTTTAGATGTTTTATCATAATGTAATACAATGCGAGTCTCTAACTTGGAATAAATTCAGTAAATTAATTTTTTTCCTGAAAATATGCTCGGACACGTCGATTAGTATTTTAAATTGCGTTCTTTTTAATGTAATGCAATTTTATACAGCATGTCTCAAATTTGAGATATGACGTAAACGACTATTTTTTTAAATGGCAACACTATTTTTATGACTATTTAAAAAGAGTAGATCCAGTTTCACGTTTGTGCCAAATCTGAAATTTTTATTTCCTGTCATTTAAAAGATGTTTAACAAACATCTAATTGAAAGTCTGAAGAAATCTCATTCGATTTTTAACGTCAACATAATAAACGTCAGCTCGACAAAAAATGATAAATCAATACCTTTTGGCATTCCACTTTTAAACTACATAAAAATTAAACTGAGTTCAATTAGATTTCTTCATTCTTAAAATGAGATGTTTTGTCAAATATCTTTTAAATGACAAGAAATAAAAATTTGAAATTTGGCACACATGTGTTACTTAATATACTCTTTGAAAATAGTCATAAAAAATTAGTGTTTAGCGGAGTCACCTTAGATTATTACCTCGGAACCCAGCGACTGTGTATAAAATTTAAAATAAACTTTTGAACTTAATAGTTTATATCCTCTATAAAAATGTTTACCCCTCAAAAATTGTCGCATTTTCCCTGGGGGTGAATGCCACCCCTTCTCGGGGGTGGAATTGTTTTATCAAAAATAAGTACGGAAGTGGATAGATTGACTAATTTTAAGCAACTTTTGTTTTATAAATTTTTTTTCAAAAGGCAATACTTCGAGTTATTCGCAATTAAATATCAATTTTTCAACTAAAAAAAACACGTTTTCAAACGTTTTTTCGCAAATGACTCGAAAAGTAAGCATTTTATCGAAAATATCATTCTTACCAAAAATGTAGCTTATAATGTCCATGGACCCAATACTAACGGAGTTATAGCCTGTTGAAGATTGGTTCTTATTCGTCAAATGCCAACATTAAAAGTTTTAACGTAATATAACCAAAAAACGATACATTTTTTGGGAAAAGCTCATAATACCTTTTTTGAAGTACTTAAAAAAACCTTTATTTATGTTTCTTACAAAAGTCTTTAGCACTAAAATTAAGTGAGTTATGGCCAAAATAAAGTTGATCTCTATTTTTTTATGAAAAAATGTGAATATCACCCCCTAATTACCACCCTAATTGAAAATTATCTTTGTCACTTTACAATTTACTTTATTTTTGTATTTGTAAAATGCTCAGGAAGTTTGACCGGTTTAAACTGCATATTTTAAAAAAAAATGAGCTTAACGTGAAAGAGACATTTTTATAATTTTGAAATAAATAGCCTTTTCTTTAAAATATCTCAAAAACCCTTAATGATACGTAAACAAAAACCAAAAGGAAAAGTTTTGGTAAAGCAAAAACCTAAAAGTTTGTATTCTACAAAAGGCTATTTTTTTCAAAATTAAAAAAATGTCTCTTTCACTTTACGCTCACATTTTTTTAAAAATTTGCACTTAAAAACCAGTCAAACTTCCTAATCATATTATAAATACATAAAAAAAGTAAATTGTAAGGTGACAAACACTATTTTCAATTGGGGTGGTAGTTAGGGGATGATTTTCACATTTTTTTTCATCCAAAAAAAAATAGAGATCAACTTTATTTTAGCCATAACTCGCTTAATTTTAGCGTTAGAGACTTTTATAAAAAAAATAAAAATAAAGGTCTTTTCAAGTACTTCAAAAAAGGTAAAATGAGCTTTTCCCGAAAAATGTATCGTTTTGTTACATAATGTTCATCAGAACACTTGCTTATCATTTTGCATTATGACAATAAGACTCACTATTCTTTTGTTTTTTATAAGCTACCATTTTTGTGGGAATGATATTTTGATAAATACTTTTACTGTGATGACAAATAAGACCAAGACCAAGACCGGGCTAGTCTTGGTCTTGGTTCTTAAGCCTTCTTTTGGTGAAGCTTGGTCTTGTCTTGGTCTTGCAACAAGATCTTGTTCTTGGTCTTGGTCTTGCACCACCCGGTCTTGGTCTTGGTCTTGCTGCAAGAGTCTTGCTGGTCTTGCTTTTTTTAATAGTAATAATTTAAACTAAGTAGTCTTGAATAAAACATATTTTAGTGAAGTAAAATTTGGAAGGTAAGTCGCTTAGTTATCGAGAAAAAAAACCGGCGTAGAACCAAACCAGACTTAGTGGGATTCTTTAATAAGGTAATCGTGTACACGGAATTACTTTTTACGACATTTTTTAATGGTCGAAAACTTATTTATTTCGAAAAAACCTAAAAAATCGGTTTTTAATAAAACACGTTTTTTAACATCTCCACTGCTATATCTTCTAATAATATTCATGCTATCAAGTTAATTTTTTTAGATTAACGTAGACACAATAGCGCTTCAAACAACGTCCCACGTGAAGCTGTTTTTTATTTTGTTTAATTTTTTAAATAGTAGGAAACTCAAAATTGTCATCAATCTCTGATCGTTTTCAAGTGAATACTCAGTATTCACATGAAAACGATCAGAGATACTTACTGTTCGAAACGTTGTGAAAAATTAAATAAAGACAATGGAAGTTCAAGAAGAAGTTTTTATTCAACCTACAACATTGTCTAGAACCTTCAGAGAAACGTTTATGTTTCTTTCAGAGATGTAGTGGCTGTAACATAATTTATGATATTTCTCATCAAACGCAAATAAATCTTCATAGCCAGTTAATTTAGATAACATATAAATGTCATCTCTATTCCTGGCAGCTTTATTAATTTTTTGATAGGTAACTTTTCCACTAGCTAAAAAGATTCAGAACTATGTAAAAAAATAAATACCTTGAACATTATTTATAAGGATAAAATTCGTATTTTGTTTCAGTACAAAATATAAACTAATATAAAGGTACCAACTATACTATGTAGGTACATAATAATATTTAAATTACTTGTTTAAACAGATTTTTTATTTAACTTTTCCTCTTTTTATTTTTACTAGTGTTGCAAAAAAGCACATTTTTCTAATATTGAAACTATCGCATTTAAGTTTTGTGCCACAATAATTTGAAGGACCGGCGCCACTGTCTGATTGCAAATTATGATAATAGTTTTGAGAATTTGTGTAAGATTTACGACAGTCTATACAGCTCACTTTAAATTTCGACAACCACTATTACTAATGTATTACTACGCACGCTATCCGCATGCGGGGTCTATTGGGTCCCGATGATATTTTTTTATGCCTGAAAAAAAAATCGCTGTTGCCAAACGATACGCTCTAGGAAAAAAAAGTTGGTCAAAAACTTTTGTTGTTAATTGGCTATATTTTCCTCTCTGCATGTATAAAAATGTTTTCAAAAATAAAAAAAAGTTTATCGATTGGTGAAAACTTCAACACAAAACATATTTTTTTAAGTTTATAAGGTTAAAAGCGCTACAGTGTATTTTAACAAAAAAAAAGTTGATAGTTTTAAAGTTATGGCGGTGGAAACAAAAAAAAGTATTTTTTTAATTAAAAAAGAAACACTTTTTAATAATTTAAAAAGTTCGAAACCACAAAAAAAATGTCGTAAATTACGATTTCATGTGCCAGGTGACATACTCAAAGGAACCTAACAGGTTTGACCTGGTTCTACGCCAGAAAAAAAACGACACGATAGACTCTTGAAATCGGTCCGCTATTTTTTTAATACTTAAAACTAAGGAAAGATGAAGACTATATTTTTTGCATTAAAAAAGCATATTTTAAATGTAGGGTTTTATTTATTTATAGCGCTCCATTTTTGTTGAATTGAGACACAACCTGCTTTTATTGTTTTTCAGTGGCACATAGAAACATTTTATTAATACGAATTATTTAAAGTTTTTTAAAGAAGCATACACAATTAAAACAAATACCAAACATGTGTGCTCTGTGAGTAGAAAAAAAAAGTTCTAATAGATGTGAAATTCCCGTAAAAATGATTCTAATATGTAAACATTGGTTTCTCATTCAGACAAAAAGGTAATCAGGAATCTATTTAGTTTATATAAACTTTTTATCTTTAAATTAGTTAAACATTTGCCGTAAAAAGTTTGTACAAATACTTTATTATAGAAAAAAAAGGCGTATAATGTGAAAAATCCACTGCCAGTCAAAAAAACTCCCTTATTCTTAGCTTTTAGCCCAAAATAAAAAATTAATTGCAAAAAATCTATTTAAAAAAATCATCAAAAATTAATTATATTATGCTAAAAATTGTTAAACTGTCATATAGGAACAATGTCAACGTAAATGGTTTTTAAATATCATTTTCGGTTTTGACAAAAATAACATCATTATTATTTTTTGGCATTGTCTTGACTTTTTTTTAGAAATGTTTAATACCTCAGGATATTAAATATTAAAGTTGAATATTATAATATTAAAAAAAAGTTGCAGAAGTGCAAGAGTCTTGCAGGTCGGTCTTGGTCTTGCGTAGTCTTGCACTCCTCGGTCTTGTCTTGGTCTTGGTCTTGCATACCCCGGTCTTGGTCTTGGTCTTGCAAGCGAAAAGGCGGTCTTGTCTTGGTCTCGGTCTTGGTCTTGCTGCAAGACCAAGACCGCAAGACCAAGACCGGTCTCGCTCATCACTATTACTTTTCGGGTTATTTGCGAAAAACTCTCTGAAGACGTGTTTTTTTTTTTGGTTGAAAAATTGACATTTTCAATTTCGAATAACTCGAAAAGTAATGCCTTTTGGAAAAAACTTTATAAAACAAAAGTTGCTAAGAATTAGTCAGTCTATCCACTTCCGTACTTATTTTTGATAAAAAAATTCCACCCCGAGAAGGGGTGGCATTCATTCCCAGGGAAAAAGTGGCAATTTTTGAGGGGTAAACATTTTTATAGAGTATATAAACTATTAGTTTCAATAGTTTATTTTAAATTTTATACACAGTCGCTGGGTTCCGAGGTTTTAAAATTTTTTGGGCTAAGGTGACTCCGCTAGTTGCCATTTAAAAAAATTGTCGCTGACTCATATTAAATTTGGGACATGCTGTATAAGTTTGTATTACATTAAAAAGTGCGCAATTTAAAATACTGTTCGACGTGTCCGAGCATATTTCCGAGAAAAAAACATTCTTTGATTTACTGAATTTATTCCAAGTTAGAGACTCGCACTGTATATAACAATAATATTAACATGAACCAGAACTTGTGCAATATTAAATGTTTTTTTTTCTTAGATTTACAAATAATCCATTCTTAATATGATTAAAAAATAAAACATTTACTAAGGTTTTTATCGTATAAAATGGAAAAAAGAATACCAATAAAAAGGGCTGTTATAGTATCATTTTCGTAGCTATATCATCATATCAATTTTTGGAGTCCACAATAGTTTTTAAATACCCAGTATTCCAATGTACACTCGGTTGCAGATAAAAGGCAGGAAAGAAAAAGCAAATACGTTTTTTTTATGTATAATTAGTTATAACACGTTCGCGATTGGATAACTGTAGTGTAGGTATTTTTATTGTTTACGGGAGAGTACTTTATATGACAGTTGCTTATATTACCAATAGAAAAGTGCTTACTTAGGACAAAAAATTAATTTATTTTGAAATATATTAAAAGAAAAAACAGAAATTAAAGACCAATATTTAATGGCAGCTTTATTTTTTTAGATAACCATTTGCGATCGACGTGGCATTTAAATTTCGACAGTATTCTTACCGATACCAACCAGATCCCACGCTCCAATTATGTTGGTATATTATCTGGACCAATCGTTTCCAAAGAGTTTTAATGGGATTCAAGTCGGGACTGTTCGCTGGCCAGGGTTGTTTTGATCTTTGAACCAGCGACGACGGCGTTAGCTGTATGAATTGGGCAATTGTCCTGTTGATAAATTATTTCATTATTTGGATATAAAATCTTGACCGATGGTGCCATAACCTTCTCAAAAATATCCAAGTATCCTACCTCCGTAAATGTTCCTTTATTTTGCCAGCAAACACCCAAGCCTCTAGCGAACATCCAACCCCAAATGTTTACTTAGAATTGACCTGCTCTGTTCACCTGCTGGATATATCTCTGATCCACGCGTTTTGTTTGTGAATTTTTTGCTAAGCGACAGGTAGCCTGTATACTTTGTAAAAAACTCTACATATTATATATCTATCATGCGTTGACAAGTGTATTTATCAGTAAGTAAAACAAATAGAGTAAAAGATGAAGAAGGCTTTTCGTCAGATCAGGAAAGTTAAACAACTATCCATGTGGTTAGTAATCTGATGGTCGACCATCGGGAAAATGTTGCTGGCAGTTGTATATGGTTCCTTTTCCAAGTTAAACTGTAAGCCTGTTTAAAAGACATTATCCAAACGTTAATGGGAGGTAGTTCCATAGGTGTAGTTGTTTGTGTAACGTTCGTGGTGGCACTACCGTGTTATTTAAAAGGCATCGTAAAGCACCTTACAGACTGATGCAGCGCAACTAATACGACCGACTCAAATAACTAGTTGCATAAGATCAATGTTTTCACATTGTTGTACAATCGATGCGACTATAATCTAGTAGAAATGCAGTCGTCAGAAGATAAGGATTTTAATATTTCTTAGCATTTTTGTAGGAGAGGAAAAGACATTTCTGGGGACGTATTTTGCAGAAAATATTGAACGAAGGACGTTTGTAGCGGCAGGGAAATTCCATGACCCGGTTAAATTTAAATTAGGGACGTTGCGGATGCGGATGTTGATGCGAATGCGGATCTTGTTTTTTTTACAAGAAACTTATGCTCCAATCCTCTACTAAGTAATTAGATTGGTAATAAAATTATTAAATAAATACTATTTTTGCTATTTTACTTCTACACCCATATTGTTTCTTGTAAGAAAAAACAAGATCCGCATCAACTTCCGCATCCGCAACATCCCTAATTTAAATCTATGTATAGGATAAGTATAGATTAATATTAAAATTGTAAAAATTCCCGTGGTGGCAAATTTTGGGATTGTAAAAACGCATTAAACGTATTAAAATAAAGAAAATAATGACGATACATACAAAAATCAATGCAACTAATCGCGGTGCGACAGGCTGGTCCAGTCCATAGATAACCTAACTTTAGATATATAATGGCTAATCGCATTTATGGCAAGTTTACGACCTCGCGCACTAAACAAACGATAGTGTCATTAAGCATGCGTATTTAAAAAGCAGGACTAGTGCCGGACTCAGAAATTTGTATGTCAATAATTAATTTATATTTATGAAATATATTTTTTATATATTTAGATACTAAATTCTTTTATTTTACGTTTCTATTCATATATAAATTATGTTAGGTAGTAATATAAACAATGAGGTAACAAATTTATATTGCAAAATTTAAATTGAATAAATAGGGGCTAATAAAAGATAGGGTTAATTTCAAGACCCAGTTTTAGTACCGCAGTAAAATGGTTTGGAAACTGTTAGAATTTATTAAACGCGTGACTGTCGACTTTAAACGGTTTTATGTCAGTTCAAAAACCACGAAGTTTGAACGCTTTCTATATATTTAAAGGGTTTTGCTTTGCTTGGGGATCAGTGAAGGGAGCGTGTAATACACTGTCCCCTGTTGTTTGGGAATGGGTTTATTTGACTGGACTTGCATATGGCCGTACAATAAACGGTTTTTTGCAAGATTGGAACAGACTTATAAACAGAAGGGTAAAAATGTTTATACAGATAACCCTTTTCCTGCTTACACTTATGTTTTCGATAGCGATAAAAGGATATTCTAAACATCTTAAATGTATTTATACAAAACGAGCATTTATTTACTAGAGGCAGCCATGCCATGAGCGAAAGAGAAAAAAGAATCATAGTATAACCTTTCTCCGTAGCTCCAACTAACGTGTCGATAGATCGACGCGGAGAGACCGACAAATCAGCACGCAGAGCAAGGTATATATATTCTTTTCACCGACCAATGAGCGCGTTGGGGGGAGAAAAAGGTTATACCGCTATTTTTTCTTTCTTGCACGATTGTTTTCCAGGTGGCAAGAGTGCCTCTAGTAGGTATATGCTCCAAGGGAATATGTTTTATGTTGTAATCATACTTACTGATTTTTTAGATTAATGCAATACATTTTTTGTTCAGATTTTTTTAATCCGAAATAAATAATTAAAGTGATTTTTTTTCAATTATGATTGGGTTAGAGTTATGTTCGGTCGTATTCGACATTTTTTATTATTATTAACTACAACGCATCCATTGTGAACCAGTACAAAAATTCGTGGCTTTCCATAGCTGTAACATTTAAAAAAACTAGAGGAATTTAAGGAGCTGACAATGGATAATATGTTTATTTTTGATTAAGAACAACATCTAAACAAACCAATGTGTTTAACTGGTTCAAAAAACCAGTAACCATGGTTTTTTAACCAGTGTAATATATATTTTGTTTAAGTCATCAATTGACGAAGTACGGCACTGGCCGGCGACGAATTTGTGGATAAAATCGATCTGCTAGTCCGTTCTGCGCATGATTTAGGACCCTAAGAGATGACTAGAGCCACGGCGCACGGACACATTTTTTCGCCCATAAAATCTCACTTTTGAACCGCGTATCTGATACCCTTTACCGGTCCATATTGAGGTCAGTGGTCCAGTCGCATACAACCAGTCGTATAGTTGCATCAGTCGGATTGCGCAAGTGTGAATGCTTCTACGAAATCCTTATGGGTCAGACTGACGCAACAAGTTGCTTAAGTCAGTCGTGTCAGTTGCGTTGCATCAGTGTGTAAGCTGTCCAAATGAAAAATTAGGTTAAACATGTTTAAACCTATCTCCTCAGCACGGTGGGCTGTCATAAAAATCAAAGAAACATATTAGCTGCTTACGAACAGCACAAATTCTGACCTAAGTTGAGGGAAACTAACTTAGTTGGCCGTACGATTTGTCACAGCTAAGTCAGAATCTGACCTCCCCCCCTTGTCCCTGCTAAGGTACCCGGATTTCTGTCTGAGATATCTTGGCTACCTAAGCTGAGCAAAATTTGACATTTTTTAACGTTTTGGGAAGTCGTAACTTGACAAGCCGAAATTGCGTGTTCGATCAAACAACTTAGCTCTGGTCAGAAACTAACTTTAACTTAGGTAAGAAAAGTGGTTGTTCGTAAACAGCTATTATTATATAGTAGTTTTACTGATTACAAAATATATAGAGTTTAAAGTAATAAAAGGTCCTTTTTGCCAATATCATTTACTGCAGTTTTGAATTTAATAAGTAATAACAGAAACAAAACAAGTGTAACGTATTTTGTAAAACTAATTATTTAGAATCACATAGAAGATACGGTTAGACGGTTATATTCGTATAGCCAAGCATTTTATATTTTATACTTCTAATCCGACAGAATATAACAAAATATGTATATATTTTATATAATTTACCATAAAAAAATGTTGGTTTTTAAATTAAGTTTCTAATCTAATTTAATTTTGTTTTCTGTAAACTGTTTAGAAAATTTTTCAGTTATAATGCATTCAATTGCGATTTGTGCTAGGTTTTAGACCTTAAATTACGCGATGCACAGTGCTTCAAATAATATAAATAAACGGCAAAAATAGTAGCCCATGCAATTAAAAACGTTAAGATTCTTTTTTGTTGGCCCAATAAAGAATGATGTTAGTAAGATGTAAACATATGAAAATGACTTAGTAGATATTATTATTTTTTTAAATATAAAAACAACACATAACTTGTCCTAGTGACAGACTTTAAATTATACCTTGTATATAAAATAATAATAAACCTACCTTTACAACATAAAAATGCAAATTATGCTTAAATCATATTCCACATTAACCTAATTATTGATATTATACCGGGTGCCGCAAAAAAATTAATACAACCAAGAAACTGGTTATTTTGCTCGAAAGGATTTAAAACAATATAATTTAACCCCAAGGCATTTTTCTGGCGATAAACACTGTTATTTTAGAATGATCATGACTGTACGGTGTTTCGTGAGTCCGTGTTATTTATGCTGTAAAACTGAGCTCATTAGCTAAGGTACTACTCTTAGCAGTTTACTAACTCGCTTTTTTTGTATTTAGACTTTGTGTGAATACCACGACTAGGTCCTGGTTGATCTATGATCTTTATTAGATCAAGCGTCCATGTAACAGATCCAGGAAGATGAAATGAAAAATTTACCCAGGTTTCGTGTTTTTTTAAAAGATAGTCTTAATTCATAAAAAAAAAATTAAATTTTGTGTCAATATCTACTCAAAAATATTGTTTTTTTTATCCTTAAACTGATATTTAATTGTATCTTGATTTTTTCAATCATAGGTTGTACCTTGTCTTCTTTGCTTTTAGAGAACCATTTTTTGCTAGATTGACATTTTTAACCAGAATGGATTCTTTTGAACAAGTGTCCAGAGTAGCAGCTAGTAGCACTTAATTAGGCTGTTAACCTAAACCTAATAAATTAAGAAATTAAAAAACACAAAAAGGTTAAACGTGGTTTTAAAAGTATTTTTAAAAAGCTTTTTTAAATATTAAATTTGCTTATTTTTAAAATTTATGTTATAGGATTTATTTTCTCTTGAGTTTTGCGGCGATTTAAAAACTATTTTACTAAATGCGGGTTTAAAATAGGGATAAAGAAAGTTGTTAAATGAGAGTAATTGGGCCTTAAATTATCAAGAAAAATAGAAAATGGTAGTTTTTTTGGGACTTCATCATTCATTCTTAGAATTAGGCGTAATTCCGATCTAACAGTGTGGTGTGGATTTTATTTTTCTGTGTCATCCGGGATTACTTTTATATTATTAAGAACATTTCATTCTTATGGGCGGATAACATTGGAGTTATTTATGGGATAATTCAGAAAAAACTAATAAATTCCAGATATTTAAAGAAATGAAATAGAAACATTAAACGAAAATAGTTTTTTAATTATAATAAGAGTAAGCAATAAGTTACAAGCTAAATAAAAAAAGTTAAATTTTCCAAGACTTCAATAAAATAAATTTGAACTTATTAATAAACAAAATTAACTGTTACCTAAATGACCTTAAATATTCTAGGTAATGTTATCTTCAAGACTATCTGAATATCCGACATATCATGGGAATAACAACAATATGCCACGGTAAGCAATTTATTTTGCAATAACTGCCTGGGTGTAGTAAAGCCTGCCGCTCAGCGCCACACCTTCGTCACATAGATAAATACCCTTTGACATGACACCACGTTACGTCACAATGGCTTCGGCATTATACAAAGAATTTTCATTGTTACAAGTAATAGGATATGATTTAATTTATTATGATTTTGACGCCCTCTTTCTTTTGAGTTTTTTTATTAGTAAATATTGAAACTTTTGGATTCTAACATGTTTAAATTATCAAAAAATATATGTAAGAATAGCAGGACGAAATACATCACCGCATTTGTTTGTAGCAAACTCTAAAAATATTAAAACAAAAAAAAATAGTATAACTAGTAATACCATGTAAAAATTGCAATTAACAAAGTAATAGTATATTCATATTGTTCAGAATGGTTTTTATTGAATTTTCTATCTGCATTTTAATATTTATTTTTCCAATATTGGTAAATGATTAATTTTGTGTAAGTATATCGTCACCCCAAAAAAAAAGTAACATACCTTAAAAATTTTAGTTTTGAGAAAATGTTAAACAAAAAAAAATTAAAAAAATTTAGTACGTAAGAAGTAATTAAACATTTGCCAAATATTTTTTGACACCAAATACGGAATAATTGGCCTTATTAACAGCATGAAGATTTTAAAATAATTTTTATTGTAACCAAAAAAAAAACACAATTATAGGAATTTTTTGGTTTATGTTACTGTTTATGAAAATATATTCACACAAATGGGGTCGCTTTTAGAGTTATGTCGTTTTCTTTCTTTTATGTTAATTAGTAGGTTAATTAAAAATTACACAAAACTGTCAGATAAAAAAAAGTGCTAATAATAATTTTTTTATAGGAATACGGTAAAACTTTGTCTTTGCTAAATATGTTACGCTTCTCATGTGGCGGGGGTAAGTATTGGGGTTTTTACTTGCCTAGGTTATTCTCTGTCATATTATCCTATTTCTTGCTTTACCAATCGGATTTGAAAGAAAAATTGGAATATTTGGGGTAAAATTTAGATGTACTGTACAGTATTTACCTAAAGACGGCTGGAGATACTTACCAGTTGGAACGCCTTGTGTTTTGAAATAAATTAAGACAATGCATGTCCTAGAAATATCTTTTTTTAAATTTAATATATCATTATTAGTCCGGTCAAATTAGGCCAAAAAATAAGTGTAAAGGTACATAAATTTACATCAGGTTAAAAGTGAGTAAAATTATTTAAAATATAACTAAAAATAACATTTTCCATCGTTCTGGTACGTGAAAAAAAATTGACTTGAGGTCAAAGGTCAAACAATGCGTTTTTAGCAATTTTCTTCAAACGGTAAGTTTTATCGTAAAATTACCTTTAAAAAAAATTTAAGATCATAAAATTATCTATAAAAAAGGTATTTATATTTTTTTTCTAAAAGCCACCGTTCCTGAGATATAACGATTCAAAAAGTTGTAAGCGTCTTTGTATGCACACGTTTCCACGCCACCTATGAGGTAGTGTACTTAGCGCGTTTTTCTTAACATGGTTTCCCCAGTAGGTCAATTCCAGTCTGTAGTGGTTTTGTTTAATTGAAAACTATTGCATAATAACAGATATTCGCAAGGGTTGGAATTGATAAAAGCGATGGAAATGAAAAAAAAAACATTTATTCGTCCGATTCATTATCTTTAATTACTGCTTCTTGTTGTTCTTCTTTTTGATCTTCTTCTTTTTCTATTTGATCTCCTTTTTCTTCTTCGTCCTGGGTGTAAGTGAATTGCGTCAATAGCGATGTATCGCATGTCTGTTCGTCAGTATTAAACGAATCCTCTGCTGTTGGTGATTCAACATTAAAACACGACCGGCCTTGACAATTCGTGCATGACAGAGAACAAAACAGACCAACATTTTTGCAACCACATTTAGCCTGCATTCTTTTTTATAGTTGCAAAAAATTGTGTTTAGCAGTTTTTTCGGTGAAGGTAAGAGTAAAGGCTGAATTGGTTCTAATGTATTATCGACAAACTTCCAACCCCAATTTTTTGGGTCTAGCTGATAACCAAGCCACACTTGGACTTGGTCATATCCCCGAAAAAGATGCTGATGAGCAGCAACTGGAGTTGGAGGAATACAAGCTAATTGTACTTGTTTTTTATTTCGATTTAACAAAACATGCATATCGATACCTATCTAAGCAGGTAGTTTTTTTAGTAGCTCCTTACATACAAAGAAGAAAGCAAATTCCGTTGGTGATAACTTTTTGTGAAAATGAACTTTAGCACAGGGAACAAGATCTTGTTTTTCAAACATTTTAAAGACTGTTGTTTTACCCCTCCTGTAAAGTTTTGTTTTAAGTAAAATCCGAAAAACCCATCTTTTTGACCGTTGACCTCAAATAATTTTTTTTCCACGTACCGGAACGATGTGGAATTTTGAAATGTCATTTTTAATTACGTTTTAAACAATTGTACTTACTTTTAGCTTGATGTAAATGTATGTATCTTTGAATGTCTAGATTGACCGGAGTATATTTGGACAATATGGACTACCATTTTATTTACCGAAAACTCGGTGGATGAATTTTAGTTTTTGACTTTTACCACTGTAAAGAAAGCAAGAAAACTTTAAAAATAACTGACAAATAGGTTTGTTTAAAACTTGTTTTATACTAAATATATATATGATGATGATCCATAAAAATTAAGAATCGGCGGCACCTATTTTTACCTGGTGATGACTAAAAAAATCAAATTTGTTAAAATCTAAAAGTTAAAAGTTAAATATTAAAAGAAAATAATAGTATATTTAACAAAGACCAATAAAGGAAAAATAAATAGAGATAACGAAAAGGAATTAGGTCCTTAAAAAATTTTTCATTAAAGGTTTTATTTAATTATTACTGATACTAAAGCAATAATAGGAAAACATTAATAACTAGGTACTTAAATGAAGAATTATAATTTCTAATTTACTAGGTCTATTATCGTGGTTACAAGGCATGCTTCTTTTTCGGCTAACATTTAGTTCTGATCGCGAGAGTTCTAACTGGTATAACATGTATAATACAGTAACGTCGACAACACATTCGTGTTTTATTTTTGCCTTCACGTCCTCTCAATACCAAAAATAATATCATTATTAGCCCAGTCTGTAGGTAATGTTCATGACTTTAATGTGTCACAGGTTGAAAGGTGTTAGAAGTTGTAGAGGATGATTAACTGAATATGACTATATAATACATAATTTCAGTTATTAACGATTTTTTTTAATTGTAAAGCGTCAATATCTTAAAAACTATTAACGATACACAAAACTTTATATGACATAAACTATGTATTTTTACAAGACCTTTAATTTAAGTTATATATTTTTTTCATCCAAATGCAATATTTTCTGAGTTATAATAATCAAATAACTAAATTTTTAGGATTTTAAGGTATGCCTCAGGAAAAAATTAAAAATTAATATTTTTTTTATTTTTGAATGTTTATTGCAAATTTTAAGTAATTTGGAATTTAAATAAATAAAAAAACTTGTTTTTTTTTTAAATTGTTTTGAAGCCAGTTTTCCATATTTCTTGGTTTAAAATTTTTAACTTATGCAGGTGGCGCTGCGGCTCCAATTATTTATTAATAAAAAAGTACCTTTTTTTCAAGTCTCAAAACAAAGAACTTAATATTATTTTTTTTTATTTTGTTGATGCAAATTAGTAAAATATAAGTCTTGAAAAAGCAAAAGACAGTTTGTAATACCTAAAATATTTATAAAGAAAAAAGTTAGAGCCTACTAGATTAGGGCTGTAAAATCAGTACAACTCAATTATCTTAGCAAAAAATTATCCATTCATGCTTAAGAACATCTCATTTAATAAAGAATTAAAAAACCTATTTTTTTCAATGACAGAAATAAATAAAAAAATATTTTTGCGATAATTATCAACATTTCAAAAAATGGCTATTTTTAACGGTTTTTTTGCATTTTTTTATAAACAAATGGACCAAATCAATTTTAGCCGCCCTCAAATTATAGGTTTTTTTTAATACCTACAAAAAAATTTTGAACGCATTCCTCTAAAATTTACAATGGCGCTTGCAGAAGCGAAAAACACGTTTTTAGCACTTTTAACCCCCACCCCGTACACTTTTTTTGAGTCTAAAACTATGTAGTCATATTCAGGTAATCACCCTCTACAACTTCTAACACCTTTCAACCTGTTACAAATTAACGTCATAGCCCTTATTTTTACCTACAGACTGGGCTATATGGGTAGTAGTCGTATATGGAATAAAGATGAATTTAATTTAAAAACTTAGAAACTGGATAAATAATATTATCTAAAAACAATATTTAAAAATATGAAATGTTTTTAACAGTACACTTTATAAAATTATTACCCATTACCAAATTAAAAGTTGCCAAAAGTATGACGCAGATTTCAAGCTTTTTGGCAGCTATTGTGGCCATGAATATAATGTGCTTATGCCATTTAAAGTCATTTTCGACAGTCACATCCATAGCATTAAATAATTCTTTATTCTGTAGAACTTAGCCGTTCATATGTGGTTGACGTTTTTTACGACAGTAAACATAATCATGTTACCTGTAAATAAGGAAGTTTTTTGAAAGACTATTTTCGTAAAAGGTGCCGTGGAAGAGATATCTGTATTATCCGCCCAGCCCAGGTGTTTGCAATACAAGTTTAAATCCTAAAGGTATATGAACTTTAAAGAAAAACGAAAAAAAAAAATCACACAAATGTAATTTTCCAAGCTACTACTAGCCCAAAATTTATTTTATATTCACTTTGCTACCAGTTAACATAAAACTTGACAAAACATATCTTGAAAAAATTTAATATTAACAATATTATGTCTTACTTTAATTTAAAATGTTTGTTTATAAATAGCTGTAAAGAACGGTTAACTTAAGCAAACAAAAATGGAAAATCATGTGCGGGAATCAAATTTCACATAAAAGGATATGCTAGCGATATTTTCACACGCTGCATTTGTATACCAATACATTAAAGAGAGTACTTAGGTACATAATGTAAAGATAAGAAATTGCAAGTTTGGTGATCATATAAGCGTGACAACAGGAAAGGAGTGAAAAACACAAAAGATTTTTCCCTTCGCTACATCTGCACAAGTATTCTGATGAAGAAAGTATACGATGCTGGTTGAAATGCAAAATAATATAGTTTATATTACCCAAAAATAAGCAAATTGAGAGTAATAAATGTTGAAAAATAATATTACCAATTAAATATTATTTTTAAACACAGAGATTTATTAACTGTTTTAGGTAATGAAAAATCTATATATGTATATTGGTAAAACTAAAAGAAATATGTATTAAATGGAGTAAAATAAGAAGAACTTAAAACTTTTTGAGTGACAAGTTCTAAAAGGCTTTCCAATTCAATGCCTTATTATTTTGGACTCCAAATTTATTTTGTAATGGCATTTTTATACTACTTTTAACCTGTGTAGCTACATATTTATATTTAGTGAACCACTTTGACTAATCATGGGTACAGTGCACTTTTACATGACCAAATTAAACCAAGCCGTGTCTTATTTAATCAAATTGTAAAATAGTAACATATAGTTAACATACGAAAAATGTAAATATTTTTGTCGATGTTATCTTTGGCTCTCTATAGATTATTCTATTATAGCAGCAATTGTTTTCTTTAACAAATTTAAAAGAAGTATATAATAAACAAGAAAAAAAAGAAAGAGAACATATTTTTAGTATGCATCATAAGGTTGATAAATGTTTGATTTTATTTGCTTTATTATTAAAATATGTTTAATATTTTTTAAAGTAGTTTAATGTTTTAAAAAGAATTGTAAACATATAAAGGAATTGTTTGGGTATATTATTCTGAGATAAAAGCTAAAAAGATCTAAATTTACGTTAATAAAAATAGCACATATGGTAGCAGATTATTGTATAAAGAAAGATTTTCCTTTAAAGCTATAAATTAAAAAAAATGAACTTTTACCGTAAAACCTGTAGACAAAAGTATATAGCTATTCCAACTTTTTAAAAGTTCTTTCTGTTTTTATTCTTCAGGGTGTAAAAAAGACTCCTCTTTCTTACAAAAACTTTGTCATCTTCAAAAAAATATTTTTTAATTCTATGGTGTTATTTAGTAGTTCATTTTACAAAAAAAAAGTCTCTCAGATTTTTATTATCTGCTCCATTTTAAAGATATTATTTTTTTTTAAATTTTCGTCTTTTCTGTATTTGACTATTTACCGCAGCAGTTAATTTAGTCTTTATAAGTATCCTTTTATTAGTCGAAAAAATTTAATATTGCGACAGTAGCGCCGCAAAAATCATTAAATTTTATTTTGGTATACAATCATTTCTTAAAGTTTTCGTGGGCGCTACATATTCTTGTTTCAATGATTTTTTTTTTAATTTTTGGAAAATATGGACATATATCCTAAAATGGTTTTCTAGGTTTTTAAATAAAATTATTATTGACGTAGATATAATTATTTTCTAAGGACACTATTTTACTTGCCAGAAAACCATTGCTTTGCCGCGGTGGTTTCTAATGCACGTTATTCTCCTTCATTTATTAATTAGCACATTATTATTTTTAACATTATAGTATTTTTAACAAAAAAATATAAAGCATACAGGATTTTTCAAAATTACTTTAATTTTTTATACCGAGTAGCTTATAGCAAAAAAAGTCCAGTTGCAGTTGAATTGAGTAGCAGTTTATATAATACTGATGAGGTGACTCACATCTAGCATAATTGTTACAAGCAAAAAAGCTCGAAAAAATTGTTATTTTGCAATATTTATGGACTAAATTTGCAATATCGCAAGTTCTAATTGACGGATTTTAATTAAGCAACGCCATTTTGTTCCTTTTTTTTATAAGGAACAAAAAGGCATTCAAAAACATTTTTTATCTTCAATAGTTTACTAACTACAGTGTTTGAAACATTACAATTGCTTATAACTATTTTTTGACCACTATTCCGGAAACGCAAGTTTCAGATTCGGATCCAGCGGGAAAAATACACAGCACACAACCACTTGTTCTCGTAGACCTCAATTTTCGACGAAAACGCCTTGGCGACCGAACTTTGTAGAGTATGCTAGCGCATACTCTACAAAGTTCGATTTGCTGCAAAGTTCAGATTTTAAGCCGCTTTGCAGAAATTTATCTATGCCGTCAGATGCTATTTAAAAACGGTGTACATTTTTTTTCCTTTCTTGATTACTCATTTTCTTCTTCTAAAGGTGTCTATCGTCTGTTGGCGTTCTGGGGCCTTGCTTGCCCTCAATCTTGGCTTGTAGGATCAGTTGTAGAAGTCGGTACTTAATCTTATGCATTATATGGTGTAAGTAAGCCAATTTTCTGGTCTTATCGGTGGTAAAATTTTCTTGTCTTTTCTGAGCCTCTCAAGAAACATAATGTTAGTTGTGATGGTCTTGGTAAAACTTAACTTTCCTGTATCACTGATCTTACAACCATGCTACCTGCTTTTGCCTACTCCTTCTAAGGGTGTATCGTTTATTGTAAATTGGGCGTTTATGTTAATTTCCTTGCTAATTGTAATTATTATTTTATTCTTTTTACAGTTTAGTTTTAGTTTATATTTGTTGCCTGCTTCTACTATACTATTTATTATTCTCTGGAGATCCTATGCACTGCCAGCAGTACGGTGTCATCTGCATATCTAATATTATTGATAAGTTGACCATTTACTTCTATACCATCTTCTGGTTCATCCAAGGCTATTGTTCAGTATATGTTTCAAAGATGTTTGGAACATATACTCAACAATATGCGTCTCTGTCGAACTTCCTTTCTGACTACAAAGATATCGGACAGACAAAAGGCAACAGTGAGCCTCGACTGTTGCCTTTTGTTGAAGATATACGTTTAAGAACTAGTTTTAAGTCTTATATCCATATCCTAACTGTATATCTTTGTAATTTGGTGTAAATGCGAGAGTAACTGATATTAAGGAATATCCCAAATGCGTATGAGCCACGCAATTGATTAATCTGTGGTCCTCGCATTTTCTAGGGTAGGTTTTTTTTTGGAATGGGGATAAATATTGATAGCAGCCAGGCTTTTGATAATTGTCAAGTTTCATATATGTATGTTATTGAATAGCTTGGTAGGAGCTGTAATTTGGGAAGTCTCCAATAGGTTAAAAATTTCTCCACGCACTTCATCAGGCCCTGCCCCTTTTCCATCTTTAAATCCGTCCCAAAAGGCCTTTTTTCAGAGCGGGGATTGTTTTTGGTGATGTTCTTGTATTTTCGACAGTTTGCGAAATATTCTTCCCTCTTTGAGTTTGTTGCAATCCTAAATCAGGATCTGATCTTCGCTGTATATAATTTTTTTGGTTTTGCTGCTTACATGTCTCCATCTTTTTAATCTTTTTCTCCATATGGAAATAATCGTTTTTTTTTTATTAAAAGTTAAAAGTTCCGCACATTTTTTAGTTAGCCATGACTTTTTTGCTTCTGTTATTTTCTGTGGTATACTCGTGAGTTTTTTTTATCCCCATTTCTATCTTATCCTCTTTTTCCCCCTCATCTGCAATATTCTGCCCATTTTTTTTCTCATTCTTTTTTTTTTTTTTAATGGTTTTATTGATGGTTGTAATAGATAAAATAATCTTTATAGATTAAAATAATTAAAATAATAATAATTCATTTTAAATTTTTGTTCGTCTTATGGCTTTTATGAGGAAATAATAAAACGTCAATATTTATGATAAATTTTATATCAAATTTATTAATATGATCTATTTAGTTTTTTTTTGGTTCTCCTTTTTATTTTTAAAATAAAAACCTCGGCGGCCCAAGTTATCGCTGACCCTTTTAAATTATTGATCCCTAGACTTGCAGGGATAAAAAAAAAAAAACAAAACATTTTTTGAAGGGTCAGCGGAAACCGGACCCGGACCAAGAGGTCCCATTTTAAAAGAAAAAGGCAAAATAACCTAAAACTTTGATTTTCCCCACAAACTATGAACAAAATAGATATATATATAAAATTAATATGTCAAATGCTTATATCAGAATAATAAGAAAATAAAAAGAAAAAAAATAATATAACTTATGGGTCAGAGTTTTTAAAATATATATATTTATTAATTATTTAAAATTTTTATAAAATTTATATAATTTTTAATATAATAATAATAATATACAAATTAAATATGTTAATAAATTAAATTAAAAATAAACTATTTATAATCTGGGAAGTGTTTATTTTAAAAAACATATCTATTACAGACGTCATAGGGGATATTATAAAACAACAGCAGAAAGGTTTTGATATTGCTTTTTTGGGATGAATAAGGCTTTTGTTTTATTTTCATTTTGTTTTAAATTAAGGGTTTTTTTTCTATTCTATAAAGGAAAATCAAATCTGGGGGAAAAAGGGGAATTTATATCAATTTTTTTTGTTTTTAGAAAGCAATGGCTTAAACTGGTAACTCTGCCCATCTAAACCATGGTGCCCTGGGTTATTTATATTTTCAAAAAATAAAAATTAAAACAAAAATCCCCCGGGTTTTGGTTTTCTTATTGGTCTGTTCTCAATCTTAAACTGAATAATAAAAGTGGTGCGTAGTTTCTTAAAAAATAAAAGATAGCTTTTTCTGGACTTAGTTGAGTTTAAAAAAAAGTAGAAACCTTTTGGGGGAGATTTCTCTTTTAACCTTCAGGGATGAAGGAACCGGGAAGGGGGAAGGTTCGGACCCTTCGACCCATAAACATAGATCACTTCCCCCCCTTTCTCTATTGGAAGGTGCTATAGGATAAATTCTATTCGCTTATTCCTTAATACAAGCCAACACCACAAAGAAATTCCGGGAGTTATCGGAAAAAGAAGGTTTTTTTTTTCGGTTTGGTTAAGGTCTCTTTGAAAATGAATAGGTGGGTTTGGGTTTCCCCTCGTTTTTTTTACATCTTTCAGTGGGTTTGATGAAAATTATTAAAAAAAGTTTTATCTTTGCATTTTCTATCAAAAACTATAAATTTAAGTGAATCTATTTTGAATCCGAACAAAATCATATTTTTTTCTGCACAACTTATTTTAGTGAATTATTTTAAGTACAAATAAAAGCCAACATAAAATTAAGGGAAAATTAGCTTAAAAGTTTTATATTCAGGAACATTTTCACCCGTGTTCATTTTTGGGGGTACAAATTTTTTTCCCTTTTTAAATTTTTCTGCCTCAAATTCTTTTTTTTTTAATTGAGGGTTAGATGGAGACTTTTCACCTCTTGTAAAACCAATTTAGGCAAAAAGTCTCTGCCGATCTCTCAACTGATTTTCTCTTTTGTTTATTACCTTCTTCAGCATTCGATTTAGTTTAAATACAACCACTTATTAATTATCTTCTTTGTTTCGCAACACCGACTTTCAGCCCAGTTTTCACAGACTTAAGTGTATTTTTCACTTTAAGAATAACATCAATTATTGTGTTTTGATTTCGTTCGGGCATAAATTCAGCTTGCGCCTTCAAGCGTGCGCTTTGTACTCAGCGAGTTCAGATACAGCCAAAGAGTACTCATGTAATCTATCAAGCCACCTATGCTGTTTGAACATGGTCTGTAAATATTATTGATGCGTTATTTATACGTCAGTAATAATATTGAATTAAATAATGTATATAATTTACGAATACGAAATCTTAAAATAATAAAGAGTACAAGTTCGCCAAAAAATTTCTAGCCAAAATAAAGTTGATTTTACCGATACGGTTATAAAAGTAGATTTCTCTGGCCGTGGCACCAACTTTTGCCCTCAACGATTTAACCGCAGTATCCCTAAGGTTTTCTTGTAAACAGTTACAGCCGGCAGAAGAGTCAACTGATAACCTGGGTGTGATCCTCGCGAAAGGGTCAATCTGAATTAACTACATGGTTCACTGGTGTTTACTTTTTATTTAAAGTTTTCTTTGCAAGTTTCAAAAAAACAATGGCAAAATCGACTGACCGAGATAAGCTATCATTAATGAAATAAATGAGTGTACCTCCCACCTAGCACCATATCATTCTCTTATCTATTTATTAAAATCCTTAAACAGACTTTCTTTGCTTTACATTCGCTGTTAGAGATTTCTTATAGATAAACCATTTGCACATGTTCCATTGATTAGTTATAATAGGTTCCTTACAGCTATCATTCTAACATTTGTTGGGGATTTGGTGTTTAAAATCTTAGTATATCTTGCCTTTCTGCTAAGGTGTCTTCAGTTCAAATAAAGAAAAATATTTTAAAATATGACATACTAAAATGTGGATATCAAGTTTGTATAAAAGTGAATTAAATATAATAATGCTAGTTAAACCTTTTTTCAATATATAATGCAAATATATATTTTGCTTTCTAACCGTATGTTTTAATAAAAAATTGTAGATGGTTTTTTTGTAGAAAGATGCATTTGCTCGACCAATCATATTCAAAACTATATTATGGTTAAAATTAGAAATTGTAATTCAATTTGAACTAGCAATACATGTTTTTCTCATATATGTTATATTTTTTTATTTTTTGGTTGATTCTATACATTTTTAGATTATTCATATAGGGAAATGAATTTATTCTGTATTTGCAGAGGTTCAGAATTTTCTACTGTATTTTGAAGCATAACTTATGTATTTACTTATACAAAGCTGTGTTCTTTCAATACTTTGTTTCTAGCGTCTTTTGTTGTGCTAAATCTTGTTTGAACTCTTATATTGATAATATGTTTTCCTATATTTTAAATAATGAATTGTTTATATCTTCCTTACAAAATTAAATTAACTTTAAGTTAATTTTAGTTTTCATTGCCTTTATTGGTTCCTCTTTATATAGGTTGTCGATTAATCTCCACCATTGAGTAACTTTGTTATTAGTGAAAACACAAAGTTGTTAAATTAAAAGCAAACCAGTAGCATTTTTAGCAGCTGGTAAAAATGAAATAAAAAAAAATAATTCAGGAATCATTATTTTGATTTTTTCCCAGTAAAATAATTTTTTAATGGAGCTTCCCCTATATTATATTTTTCTGTAGAACATGATTCTAAACAAAATATTGGTTCTAATGGCTTTTCTCCTAGGTTGCAAATTGTTTGAAGTTGTATTTAAATCTAGAACAATTAATTAATAATCGACAAACTTCTTTCAACATCAACTCTTCAATCACACAGAGCTAAAAATGCTTGTTACTAAGAAGATGTAAATGCCACCTTGTTCTTACAAAACCCATTTTTTGGGCACACGTTTATACTTCTCGGAACTTCTGTCTTAAGTATGGTCTATTCATCTATCTGGGTTATCTTTTCCCTAACTGCAGTCTTTAAAACATCATTATCATTACCCTTCAACTTATAAAGTTCTTTAATATACAAAGAAGGAATCAAGTGGGTTAGATCTGGTGATGTGGGAGGCCACTGGATTAGATCCAGCTGATCTATCCACTGATCATTAAAAGTAGTGTAGAAAGCCGTGCGTGCCTCTGGAGTTAATGGGCAGGTGCATATGTTGCTGAAAATGCAGATGATGTCTGCCTAAGTCCAGTTCGTCTAAGAAGTGCCTTCCAGAATTTCTGTCCCTTAGTCTCCCACACTGTCTTTCGCAATTGGTGCCACCTCACCAAAAGACGGACTGTATTTTGAACCATTATACCACACAAACGTTGAAACTGAAACGGACTTGTGGATCTCTTGGATCTTCTAATAACAAAAAGATTTTCTGTCTGACCAATAATGGTGGTTTTCCTTCGGCTTCCAGATTTGAAATTTGGTTCATCTGTGGCCAAAAATAGAGGAGATCTTCTCTCTGGTCCCACATACGCCGAGCGTTTAGACTGGTCGGTACATATGCGGATAAATTTGTACTTTTTAAAATCCTTTGAACAATACCGCAACTGAAATTAGAGTCTTTGAGAATATCTAATTATTGAATTCTCTGGGTGTGAAATATCCAATAACCTGTTTCACGATAAGCTCAACATTGATTCTTTTTGTCTATTGTTTATACAACAACATTTGTTCACCCTAATTTTCGAGCAAGTCTCAGAAAAATATCGTTCATATGGTTTGGAATGCGAGCGGGATGTAATTCATAGTATTCTCTTGCTCTCAAGGAGGATTTTCTGAACACTAAATAAGTATCTACTTATCACACTTTTCTTCGCAGGGAGAACATTTTCTTCAAATTAATGATGACACAATAAAGCTTTATAAACAAGTGTTGTTTATAAGCTTTAAGTTATATATTGACATAATGTTTGACGTATTTGATTTTATCATTGTTCCAAAGCCTTCTAGTTGCGAGTATGTCCAGTTTGAAATGAATTTGTAAACATCGTGAAAATGCCCATCCATAATCAGAGAGAATATGTTTTCCTCAGCCGTCTTAATATTTTAATGCAAATAATTAAAAATATTTATCGTTATTTTGACTTTATTTTTTGACTCTAGTAAGGAAAAGTCCTTAATAAACTTTTTGTTTAAAATTTGATGTTTTAACAGAAAACAATAAAATGTCAGGGGTTTCCATAAAAAAATGTTATTTTTCTGGAAAAAGCACAAATACCGTTTCCTCAATTGTTTCTGTTCTCCTTTTTACCAGCGTTAAAATGCTACTAGTTTGCTAATTTAAACATCTTTGTATTTTCCATAAATAACAAAGTTACCATCAGTGGACACTTAATTTGAATAACCTATATATATATATATATATATATATATATATATATATATATATATATATATAATATATATATATATATATATAGATATATATATATATATATATAGATATATATATATATATATATATATATATATATATATATATATATACATATATATATAATAACATATATATATATGTATATATATATATAGTTTTATATATATATATATATTATATATATATATATATATATATATATGGTTTTTATATATATCATAGAAAGTTTTTTAAGAAAATATTAAAGAATTTAAAGTATATTTTCAGTTATATTGAATATATATATATATATATATATATATATATATATATATATATATATATATATATATATATATATATATATATATATATATATGTATATAATATATATATATATATATATATATATATATATATATATATAATAATAATAATATATATCATATATATATATATATATATATATAATAATAATATATATATAATAATAATAGATATATATATATATATATATATATATATATATATATATATATATATATATATATATATATATATATATATATGCCATTTATCTTGAAGATATACTTTTAGAAGTTACGATAATGTTTTCTTAGAAACTGTTTGACCAGTATTGTCCAAATATGAAGATGTTCAAAAAATAGTTTTACTGTCTTGTAATTGTTTTTAATAAAATGCATATGTTTTTTGTCACTACTCTTTATGTAATTCTATATTAAAAATGTATCATACAGTATAATAAAGAAGAATAAAGTAAAGTGTTTAAAATTATTTAAAAGAAAAACTAAATAACCAAACATATTTGTTATATTTAAAACATTTTTTTCACCCATATTTTGCATCGATCAGTATCACCTAGATAATGGAAATATTAGTTAGATACTACTTTTTTTTTTTCCACCTGCTGGATCTTTCTATATGGCCGCTTCCATACCTTCTAAAGTTTTGGTGAACGCCTTTTGGTTTTTCTTGGATTGTTTAAACTAACTTTTTTACCAACCATAAATCTCTCATAGCCTTTAATTCATAGCAGGACTACGGACGGTCACTTTGTAGCTTCTTAAGTATCTCCTCGTGTATCTCTTACAGTTGTTTACCAAATTAATTTTACGAATACTGGCTTTGAATTATTTTTTGATGTTTTATAACACGGCAGGAGTATAGTTTTAGCGGGTTCTGTTAAATCTCCATAACCAAATCAACGATAAAGTGAAATATTTTCAAAACAATTTTACCCCATAGCACTTTGGATAATTAATAGCAATTCCTTTGCATCTCCACATTAAGGGGAGCCTAGTATTAAAATATAAGGGATAATCAATCTTGTACGCAAAATTAATTGTAATTCTTATATTTTCTGGTTCAGCCATACCTGCGTTTATATTTTATTGCTAATATTCCCAAACCCTTTATTTAATGACTTGGCAAAAATAAATGATATACCTTTCCTTTCTTAGGTATTAAATTTTGTTTTATAAAATAATTTCATAAAAAAAATTGAAACTTGATTTGTGTGTTATATTATGTTGGTTAATTAATCTCAATATTTACTGATAGTTTTGGAAATATTTTTAAGTAAATAAATTGTTTTTGTAAAAAATAAAATATTTTTTATTACGATGTAAGTTAAAAATTAAAATTTATACTTTTTAAAATTCTTTGCTTTTTAGATAACCTTGATGCTACTCCATTTTAAATCATATTTTATCCTTTTGCTTCTTAAAATCAATAAACAAAGAAATATCTTTGTTGATCAAAACCTGTTGAGGCCATAGGTGTACCTAGATGAGGAAAGCTGCAGCCGACACGTTTTTTTTTTTTTTTAATTTATAAATTATTTTTTCACCCAAAAAAGACATTACATTTTGGATTTCTTCAATGCTAAACGCGTGTACGCAACCTTCATAGTGCCCAGGTTGTCGTTTATTATTAATTTTACCTTTTTATTTGCGACAATATTAAAACAAAGTTTTTTTGAAATAATACGGTGTGCCACTGGGCATCCTCCCAAACCACAGAGGTGCATTATCTACTGGGTTCTGATTCAGACGAATTTAATCTATATTTTTTATTATTCCTGTTAATTAAGCAAGACCTTACCTACATTACTTATTAAACTTAAGAGTTATAAATAAATGAGGTTGAGACTGGCGCTTTTTTTCATTTTATTTTTAAGATAGTATAGGTGCTTTTGTAGCCAAGTTTTAGTTAACTTGTATAGCAAACTACGACATATTTTTTAAACGACTTTTTAAAATTTTTTTAAAATAAATAATAAGTATCTTTGTTGAATAAAACTATATTTGTACTAATATCGCAATGACAAATCAATTTGGCTTTAGCTAATTTACTACTGAATTCATAATTCAGAGTCCTACATAAAAATTGGACATAAAATATTTGTTTCCACGTTACAGAAGATAAGGAAACAAAATTTAGCAAAGTTAATTTGATGAATCTTACCTCGTAATGAAACAGTTATAGAAAATAACTCTCTAATAGTTTACCAAGTTATCAAGATATTACATATATGCTTATTAATGGCTCGTTTGATTTTTGTTTAAAAGTCATTGTCAGTTAAAACAAGCTTTTATTACGCGTTTTTATTGATATGGACATGCCTTTTATCTGTGACTTTGCAAACAGAAATGCATTATTTGTCAACTTCTGTGTGATGGAACATTGATTGAAAATTCCGAATAAGAAGACTTTTTTAAAGATTTACGCTTCTTTACGTGAAACTTGACTCGTTAAATACCTGCATATCCAGGGGAAGACCTGAAAATGTAAGGGCAGTGCGGGTCAAAAAACAAATACTTCTGTTGAGCTGAGCAAAATGATTTAATGAATGAAGAGAAGAGTAAGTCTTGCGCATTCTTACCATGATCACCATGATAATTTGTTATACCCATTCCATCTGCACTTTCTGCCAAGGATTATGCTAAACGTTTAAGATTTTGTAACTGGTTTTTAAATAAAATCAATAGCAATTTTTTGTTTCATTCGTCCATATTATTTATGGACAGTGTTACGGGTCTGGGTAGTAAAATATCAGATCTGGAAGGTTCAATATCAGGCGTCAGATGAGCGCTGTGCTCTCGAGGACTTCTCTCTCGGTACGCCGCGCCACCGCCTACAGTTGAGTAGTGGCAGCAGCGTCTCGTCGCCAATATCAAATGTCACCCTCGTCCTGGTGGTCGGCATCCAGGAAGCGGTTATTGCGCGTCAGACGCGAGTCAAAACTCCAGCTGGAACGTCTTAACCCGGAGAATATAGGAGCTGGGGTGCTTTGTTGCGATGCACAAAACGGCGTAGGCTGGAAGGCTTGGCTCTGGGCCTGCAATCTCTAGAGTTGTAGTCATATATACGTGGCACAAGGTTTGGATTTCTGAAGTGGTCTTTGATAGTTGGTATGCGGCGCCCACCCAGAAGGTGCTTTTCTGCGACCAAACAGCGTCTCCAGTAAGAACGCCGTGATTAAACAGGTTTACTTTTTAGTATGACAGTAATACTGGCTGTCTATTTCTGTCAGTACAGTTCAGTAACTCCCTGGAAAAGTTACGGTTTACTGTTTTTATTTCATCGTCCCGTGAAAAAATTATATAATTAATTTCCACAATAATAATCTATGATCAAAAAAAAAAAAATAAATTACATGGAATCCATACCTGTCGAGCAATAATGATGTCCCATCATCTTAGTGAATATAGCTGATTTTGTCTATGGATCAAAATCGATTAGACGACTTAATATATCTAGATTTTTGTCAAAATGGGTTGCAACCATTATTAGAAGAAGTCATAGTTGACTTTGGCGGATGTGGTTTATGCACACCGAAAATATTCGTAGAGCCAACTACACAGCTGTAAAAGATAATTTTGAAATAGGATTTATTATTTTTCTATAATAAATGACAATAAAATAAAGTATTTAAAACTTTTTATAAATATTTAAAAGGTTCTAAGTAAAATTAAACTAATTATCTTTTTAAACATCTCTCTGTTAGCCGTTGCCAGATTACTAAGTCTCTCAACCTTAGGTATTTTTGCCTATTCTAAAGGTCATACATGCTGTTATAAAAATAATTATGTTTTACGGTTTGGTATTGTTTCATCTTGTCCAAGCAAACATTAAATCAAATGCCACTCCCTATGCTTCACATCCAAAATCCCTAATGACATAATAGAAGAATTACTAGTAGGACATAGTCAATATATTGGAAAATAATGCACATACACGTACCACAGGTTTCTTCGCATTCATTAGAGGTCATTCGGCGTAATGATACAATTGGTTCCTTATATCAAATAATGTGTGCTTCATTGAAGTTTTAACTAAAGTGAATTTTACTAAACGCAGCGATTACGCTTTGTTCTTGGTTCAAATGTTTTATAGGTCATAATTAACCTAAAAATGTGATAAACTATTTTCCTTTATAATTCGTATCAAAAAACATTTAAATGTATGAAATAATTTATTTTCAGAATTTTCTTTTGCTAACAGACAAGCTGTATAAAATTTTAATTAATTTTTGCCATATGAGCTATTTTTTCTTAAGGTAAAGGTAAAATTTAAAAAAAATGATTAACATTAATTCATTATTTCTGTGGCATTATACAGGCGGATTCATCCATTTTTAGTTCAGAATTACATTACAAATTAGATTCGAACAGATCCCATGGACTGAGCTGCATGCTTTACCTTTACAAAAACCACAGAAAACCTGGAGGCTCCTAGGCTTGTGCTGTGGCATTATAGTGGTTCCATAAAATATCTCGCAAAGAGAACTTGGATCTTTGTTTTCTTTTGTCTCTGTAAGCAATGTCTTCTTTTGCCTTTGTTTAGACCATATATTTCAAGATAAAGTTAATAACAGATGCTTTAAAATATTCTGCCCTTTTATGCTGAATCAGTTGACTAGTCATTTTCCAATAATGGTGGACACTAATAATGTATAAATATTAGACGAAATATGGCTCAAGCACATGTAGCTATCTATCTAAAGGTCATAGGCTAAGCCTTCAAACTTTTTGGTGGCGACAGGTGATCAGTACGGGACTAGTCTAGTATGATGAAACAAATAGTTCTGAAATAATGACATCTACTTTTACTCAAATTGTATCTGGTCATATTAAGAAATCTACAGAATGTAAAATTATTAGATAAAGAAAATTCACAAAAATTAAACCATGGATAACAAATGGAATGGGCATTTGTACGGCAAAACCAACGTGATAAGATGAAAAAGAGCTTTAAACAATTATAATGCATATAATGAAACAAGGTATAAATTATATAGGAAACAAGCAATAAAATAATTAAAGTGTAAAAGCGATTATTATAAAAGAGGAAATAAATAACAGGTACAGATGTTATCAGAAACTATATCAAATAATGTCAGACTACAAATGAAAGATAGGAAGATAACAATAACCTCCAAATAAAAAATAACAATAATACTCAGTTTTCCCGATAACAAACATATATGGCTAACTATTGCAATGAGTTTTTATAAATGTGGGTATTGGAAATGTTTAAAAAAGTAAAAACCCTCCCCAAACCTTTAAACCACAACACCATTCCAATTCTTCCAATGTTTTTGAGACCTGTAATGAACTTGAAATAATTAACTTGAACACCACACACTTAAAAATAACAGTGCGCGGATGTCGATGACGTCGGTTCTCGGATTAATATTGAAATTTCATTTGCTCTTCCAGCCATGGTGCATATTATAAATTTAATTTTAAAGCGACAAGTTCCTAAATGGTTCCCCCAAAACTACAATGGTTACCCCAATACACAAGGCTGGCGACAAAATGATGTGTTAATATTTTCAATGGATTGGTGTGCGATAAATAATTTATTGCAAAATTTTTGAAAAAATCACCTAAAAGACAGATTGGTGAATTCTTAAAAAATAATATACTTTCGGTGATTGGTTTACGGTTTGGGTACCAAGGATGCTATTTATAGTCTTATCAAGGATGCTGGGTCACTTGGATAGTAACAAATGTTTGGCAGTATTTTTGGATTGCCCCGCAAAGCCTTTGTCGACACTGATGCCTCGCGATACACTCCTCGATGTGTTCTGCAACACCTATGGGTGAGAAGTGTGTGTTGGATGTCTTTAGGAGTTACCTTAACGATGAGTTCGGTTCTTAAGATCAGTGGTTCAGCGAGTGATCCCCCTAACAGTAAGAATTGGGTTCCGCAGGGTACCGTTTGGAGGCCCCCATCCTTTTTATTGCATATAAACTCTCTGACGAATAGACAATAAGAAAGAATAGTACTCATTATCTACTTTCTGACGACACTGTGGTGGTATTTTCCAGGCAATTAGGACATGGTCTGAGGTTAGGAATTTGCTCAATCATCAAGGTATAATTCTAAAATTGGCTTAATTCTTTCCAAACACTTTAAATATTAAAAATCTAACTATCTTGCTTTCTCCACTTCTTGGCCAGTCGACCTGATTTTGATGCCATCCAGATTGAGAATTTGGATGACAGTATAAAGAGGTAACACAAGGTGTTAGGAATTATTGTTGATAAATTTAAATCAGGTTCTTATGTATTAAACCTAAGTAAACAACATTAAAGCTAATTCATAAATTTTATATTTTACAGAGACATTTTGGGTAAAATCTTCAACATTGACCTGACACTTGCTACTAAAGCATGGTTTAGATCTTTGATTCAAATATGGTTCTAATTATGGGGAGGTTTTCATGCAAATAACAATTATCTGAAATTGGTTGCAAACTATATACTAAAAATTATTTTTAAAAAAAATGCAAAAGTTTCAACAGGCACATTATACTGAAAATGTTATAGATATTGTATCTACGTTATCGCTATGTTCTGGACATATGTGTATTCATTATAAAGAAATAAACTAAAATTATGATACTCATATCAAACGCAGTAGTGCGACAAACATTTAATAGTACCTAAGCAACAGAAATATAAATTTAAGATTTAGCAAGTATCTTGCTCCAGAAGATTCTAGTCTCTGCAATTATTAAGACATGTCAACCATAAAATATTTGTCAAATCTTTATGGGAACGTTATCATGTTCAACTGGGAAAGACTTAAGATATTATTCTAATTTTCTTTTGCTTAAATATGTCATTTTTCTTTTTGTGTAAATGTTCTGTTCATCGTAAGATTATTTATTTGTTTTTTTTTTTATTTCAATTAATTTTGAATGGTTCAACCAGTTTCTTTTTTTTTTAAGTTTAGGTTTAGATTAGGCTGCAGTGCCCAACTCCATACCATGTTCAGATATTTTATAAATTATATGTCTTTTTAGTTTAATAATATTATAGTTTTCTTGATATAAAAAAATACTTTTTCCTCTTGATTAACTTTAAATTAGGCTTTTACATACGGATGTTAATCATCTAGGTGCAGTATGTATATCTAAGAGATTTATAACCTTTATATTAACTAGAACACCAAAGCATTAGCATTGTGGATTATAAAAAAAAAAATTACCATGATAATATATGAGTAATATGGGGTTACTATAAGCAAATCCCGGACTTCTATGTAAATTTCATAGGTCAGTTAAAGTCCCTATTAAACCAAATCACTTATGATCATAATATTAATAATAAATATAACGTTATAGATCAATCCTCAAGCTCCGGCGTTTCCTAGGTTTGAAAAACATGCCTTCTAGAAGACTAATTTAGATAATAAACGTCAAAGCTCAATTTAATAAGAACAGGTTTGACCAGTCAAACACAATTAGGTCGTAGAAGTCTCAGTTTGGGAGTAATTAAATTAAATAAAACGACTTTTTTTTTTTAGTTAAATATTTATTTGTTTATTATATTTTCATGGTTAAATAAAAAAATTAGACGTTATTCCAGACATAATTAAGGCATTAGCAATGTTTAGAATTGCTATATTTGTCAGATCTACATTTACAACCGAGTTTACAACTAACCACAACTAACCGCAAGTGTAAACTTATTTAAACGTGTTACAAGTACAGTCGACGTTTGACCGAGTCTGCCCAGTCGCTTCTAGAATCGATTAGGCAAGCGAAACAGATTATTTTACTTTCGACCTGTGACTAAAAGTTAGAACTTCTAGGTTTTGACTAAAAATGCGCAAAGGCCGAAATTAATTTATTTCGGGGTTAGCTCGAAACTTTGGTCAAACCTAGGATAAACCAGTTATTCCGCGAAGAGACTGCATATCGACCTTTGACTATGACATATATACTATTATTCGCGCGTATCCACTAATGACGAGATTTGGTTGGCGAGTCAAAACCTGCAGATTAAATTTGTACGAAACTTTTATAGCGCCGTATCTGGCTCGTGGTTAACCATTAACTTACCGATATGTTTACGAATTTGGCTTGTCACGTATCAGATATGACAGATAATCCGTCCGTGTATGGGCCGCTATGTAGTGCTAGCAAATACTAATTGCCTATTATGTAAAAGTTTTTTAATATAAGTAATTTAAAAAATATTTTGTTTTTAGATAAATTTTAGGGTGAATCTGCTAACTAAATTTTAACAACTAATAAGAATCGACACAATCACAAAACATCATAACCAAGTTAAACAAGAACTACGTGAATAATTTGATATGTATAATAAAAATTAAAAAACATAATATTTTATACTTTTAAAATTAATAATATGGTTTTGTGACAATGTTTATCTAGATTCTTTACCTTGTTACTAGCTAAATTATTTAATTCTTCTTGTAAGGTAAAATTTAATTTAAACTTTATAACTTGACTCTTGACTTCATGGTCCATAAATTTAAATGCATGCTGGCAAATATTTTAATATTCTTTTGTACTGAGTCCGAAATTATACAACAGCATGACGTGTCCCCTACAAGCACAAAGTGCCAAGGTTTTGTCGTTTTATTTGCATATTATCCTTGAACCCACATCACACGGTATAATATATTGTGCCGCGACATGATGCAGGTATGAAAATTGATTCCCAAAAAGTGGAACGTTTGGCGGATTCTTAATAAAAATAAAACTAGGGCAAAGGACATATTTTATCTATTTTATTGAAAATGCATATTAGGAGGTTATTGATTTTTAAGTCTTTTCTATAATTTTTTTACACAAATTATACAAAGGATCTGTGGTTAAAATTAAAATAAATTAGAAGAGATAGGGTTGAACACTTTTTATTACTAACCAGATTTCAAAGCCAGTTTAAATCCAAAATTTAAATAATACATTAAATCAGATGATGGATTTTTTGTATAACTTTTATACATCTAAATTATTTAATTTAGTTGAGGGGTCCGTTTTAAATGCATAGATTTTACCTTTTTTAATTTACTATTATGTTTTGTTTCTCAAGTTTTTGTTTAGCTTTAAAGAAACAAACGAAATTGTTTATTTGTTTGTTAGAAAAAGGGTTTCTATTTATGCAGTAAGAAATACACGTAAAAATGCGTCTTTTTATGCTTTAAATGTTTCGATATCTCTTTTCCTTCCAGTGTCGTCTCTAAGTAGAGATTGGCAACCACCAGTTTAAATGCTTCTCAGTCCCTAGCGACGTAAGATAATTCCTCCCGACTGATGCCTGTTCATACTCTAAAATTTCCTAACCAAAATTCTTTCTTCCGAAACTTTTTTCTTTGTCTTTTCTCTACATGATAGTTTTTAGTATTACATACTACATACTCATCTTTTAGGATGTGTTTATGATGTACAGTTTTTTTTCCTTTTTATAATTCACAGCTGCTTTCTTCCTTGACCAATTTTTCGTAGTACTTATTTATTTGTACTGTTAGCTATTGATCAAATTTTAATATTTTTTTTTTTACAGCGGCATTTCAAAATCCTCTATTTTTTTATACCATAAGATTTAAGTCCAAGTCCAAATCCAACACCTCCTTCTAAGAAACTTAACCTTAATTTTAAGCACAATTTTCCAGCACAGACGGTTGACTTATGTTTAGAAAATAACTATCTCACCATTTCCATTCTGATTTTTATTTCTCTTTCATGATTCAGATTTGAATTCATTTAAACTTCTAAGTATCTGCAATTATCTACTTAGTCCACTTGCAAGTATAAGTTGAAAAGTGCAGTTGATAGCACACAACTTTGTCTGATTCCTCGTTTAATAGATATTTCGGTGGACTCCAGTCCTTTATTAATTATATTTATTATTCTTTACAAATAACATTTGTTCACTTGTATACACACATAAATCTTTATCACATAATAAATAATTTGCTCTTTTTTTAGGATTCGTTAAAACTCTTTGTGTTTCGTCACGTCGGCTCGTTGTTCACAGATTCTAAGCTCCCCCTACTTTTTTTACCATAAAATTTACCACAAGATATGACTATTAACCCAAAAATAAAAAAATATAGACATTTAATAAAAATTATTTGGATACCTACTTTTCTTATTGAAGAATACCCATTCAGGATTTTTTGTCATCTGATGTAATATATGTTTAAACTCGATACTCTTAATAAGCATAATACGATGTGTCGTTTCTCATAAAATCGACATTTAATTTTCTCAGGGGAACAACAAAAATGTTTAGGATTTAGTCTAGTCGAGAAGTGTGTTTAGTTAGAAGGCTTCGAAAAATATTATCAATAGCTCATTCGACGCGGAATGCAAATCTGAGAAAGGCGTTTTGAGTATTTTTTAATTTTTTCCGTTAATAAAAATTGCAATTGTTATTAACGAAAAACAAAAAAAGCCAGTTCGATTTTTGATGAGAACTCAAGAACCATAAGAGATAGTAGAAATTGCAAAAAAAAGATTCTTGAAGGGGAGGAAATTTCCGATAAAAAGTCCCCACTGTCGGAGTTCTATCTCCATGATTTATAATTTTAATTTAACGCAGAAAAATGGGTCTTAGCGCAACATTTTTGGTTGCGCGCTCGGCGTCAAAACCAAGTACGTCACACTTAATATTTTTAGGGTATTAAATATTAATTTAAAAAAAAATAAAAAATATGTTATATCCAGAACACTTCAAAGAATTTATTTCCGTTGAAAAGTTAACTTAAAGTTAATTTTTCAACAAGTTTTAATTAAATTTTTAATTAACAAAATTGTTTCGAACTTTAGTCTTCATTGGACATAAAAAAATGTTTAAATAATTTTTGTATAAATTTTTCGCATTTGCAGCCCCTCTTCTATACATATCTAACAAGATCACGCCATAAAATTTTTAAAAAATTTAATGCTTTGTTTATAATAATTTTATAAATTTGACAATATACTCTTATTTTTTAATTTTGTCAAAGTTAAAAAATTATTATAAAAAAGGATTAAAATTTTTCAATTTTTATGGCGATATCTTGTTAGGTATTCACGATACGAAAAATTTATACGGCAATGATTTAAGCATTTTTTTTTTTAATGTACCTACGACAATGCGAAACAATTTTGTTAATTGACAGTTGCCTAACTTGTTAAAAAACTTACTTTAAGTTAAATTTTCATTGGAAATTTCCTCCTTTTCAAGGATCTTTTTTGCAATTTCCGCTATTCCATATGGTTTTTGAGTTATCAATAATCGAAATGGCTTTTTTTTCGTTTCTTGTAAATAACAATTGCAATTTTTATTGGCAGAAAAAATCTTTAAAGCGCCTTTGTTAGTTTTGCATTTCGCATTAAATAAGCTAACGGTTTTACACCGTGTAACCCAAAGTATCGTTTCTTTTTTTCATGGGACACCCGATATATTGTTTGACTATTTGTTTTGCAATAAAATTAATCATCTATTAGTATTACACAATTTAAACGTAATAAAATTTAAACTTTGCACACCTTGTATTATTAAATTATTACTCAATTGCCCGTTTTTTATTTATTTTTAATTTTAATTAACTAAGTACGCATATTTTTTAGTAAAATGTAAGTTGGCTTACTAAGAAATATTGATCGTTGCAATATTTCGCATAATATTTAGGTAAGAAATAGAAATAACATACTATCCCAGCTTTTCGTGGTCTTATATTTTGATTTCAATAAATTTGAGTTGGAAAATTTAAAAATATGTAGTAGTAATAGATTTTAGAGAGCGAAAAAGAGTGCAATGCCTTACAGATATATTAAGCTAGACATCGAGAAAAAAGGCAAGCAAGCCTATGGAACATTATAATAAAAAAGAAATAAATATATGATAAATAAATAATAAAAAATAAAAATAGATATTAAAAAAACAGTAATAAATTCCAAAATTTTATACAAGGAGAAAAATATTTCAATACTATGTTCAGGTTCTTGATGTCTTTTTTTATACATTTCGTTTCCTTCACAAATAACTAATTTATTAAAAAATAAACATAAAGTGTGTTGTATTAATAATAGGATAATTTTATTTTGAAACAAATAGTTCAATAATATACAGGGAGTCCCATTTGAAAAAAAAAGCAATTGTGCATTATGTCTGTAAAAGTGTAACCGATAAAAAATCTGAGCACGTCACTGAATTCTACAAAAGATTTAACACAAACTTGCTTTTTACTTTTTTTTTCTATCTTTACTTACAACCAATATACAAAGGTGTGGTGAAATTATCAATATTTGAAAAACACCCTGTACCTCCGAGACGAATCAAGTTAGCCGTAATCTGTTTTCACCGTTGCAATTGTTTCGAAAATCAAATCTAAGAATGTGCCATCGGATTTGCTCTATCTTTTAAAGTTTTCCCAATGCTGTTGAAATCCATTGAAAATGCGCCACCCTGTACAGCATATCCATATGTAGCTCAGCCTATTGCTTTTCAAAAGACGTTATTAAAAAACCATTTATTTTAAAAAAAATCATAATCATTTTTTTTAGCATTTTAAGATCAACGGTGCTTAAAACTAATTTTCACATGCCTTTTATAGGGAGTATTTCATAAACAGTTACCTATAATTTAACCACAAGGAAAGGCACTTATTTATTGACTGTATATAAATAAGTAAGTACTATTGTAAGTTAAAACGCTTTAAGGACATGTAAATTATTAAATTAAAATTAGTTTGTATAATAAAATTTGCTATATGTATAAATTAATTATTTTTATGTGGTGAGAAAGGGCAATTTTTGTTTATTTTTTTTATATTTAATTAGTAGTAGTTCTTTAAAAAAATGTATAAAGTAAATTTAATCATATTATCACGACGAAATACTCATAAAAGATGCTCTCATTATCAGGAAATGAGGCGTTTCATCAAATACCTTAAATTATTTTGGGGTTCACATAATCACGCAACATTTGCTGTTAATTATATTTTTTCCAGAGACCCTACCGTATATGATGAATTTGCCCTTTTTATATAATTTTTAATTATTAATAATGTCAAACAATTTAAAAGTTTAGTTAAAAAACTCTACTTTCTTTTTGTTTATTTATAGCGTTACCTGGGTATGAAACCGACTGCCTGCAAAGATCTTTCCGTTCCTCGTCAACCTCTAAATAGAGCGATATTCCAAATTTTCGTTAGGCTGTTACACTCCTTTACAGCTATAGCAGCCCCATCGAACCCAATTGGTTGAGCGCCTACCACGTGGTTTCCGTTATAGCCTGGTGTTATAAATTATAACGGACTTCGGTAAAGGAAGTGAGCTAAAAATATACCTAGGTGACACTGCGGTAGACTGTAAGTTGTTAGGTTTATTCTTCAAGTATATATGTACCTACTAGAGGCAGGTGATTATTGTGCTAATTGCACGCAGAGCGAGAGAGGACAGTTGTAGACCTAGAGGCGCCAAGGCTGCCTCTGGCAGGTATATGCTTGAAGGATTGGCTTTGTACCATGCTTGTACAACAAACAGTTGATTAATTTTACAACATTTTTGATTAAAAAGAAAAGAAAGTAATAAGTTAAAAGTTATATAAAAAAACGAAGTAAATACAAATTAAAAGATAAACCATTAGTTAAGGTTAGTTAAAGTGATAAAAATAATCATTTAACCCAGTGCATACAGTTTACAAACAAACTAAACAACCTGTTTAAGTATATACCTATAAAGGCAACCTCGCCTCTTGGTCATGCAAACAAGCATGCAGGAGAGAAAGAAGAATAGGTGTATAACCCTTTTCTCTCGCTCCGCGTGCGTATTGGTAGGCGGAAGTGGGTATTTACCCCGCCGACCCATTATCACGCAGAACGGGTGTATATAATTAAACATATTAAGTATTTAAAAGGACAAGTACCATTACTATTAAAAATATATTTTTATAGTATTATACTCTTTATATTTTTATTAATAGTTCCGTAATATTTTGGATTTGTTAAAAGCAATATTTAAAATTGTAAAATTCTACCAACGTTTCTTTTTATCTAAATCTTGGTATGGTATTGGATAAAATAATTTCCTCCATTCTTAGGTTATTCTTCTATATATAAATATTGGCCGTTTGTGACGGCCTCGATAAAAAAATATTATTTTGGAAACTTATTAATTTACACTCTGTAAACTTTTTGAAATTCTTAAGGGATAAGGACCAATAGAACCCACATTCAAGGACTCTAAAAATAATTTGATGCATTTAATAATTGGTTTTACTACTCTTAGGGCACTTTCTAGAGAAGTAAAATAGCTGGCAGCAATTTAGGGTGTTTTTATAGTTCTTTACTATGGGACCTAAGACGATATGTAGAATCGGAAAAATATCAAGGGTGTCCCGTTTAAAAATGAAAATTTCCAGTCATTTCCGGTCAACTGGAAGTTAAAAAAGCCTGTCATTATATACATAATATTGACTTTTCGTTAAAATAATAACCCTATAGCAAGTTTCGTTAATATCAAATAACAGCCTCGTGGTTACCTGGTATACAAAAATACATATAGGAGTTATAATTCCTAAGGTAGTTCACTCGTAATAGTCGTAGACAAAAGTATCGCCTTATAGTAAGTAAAGCCCGGGCCGTCCACGGGTCAAATCGAGTTGGGATGAACATCTTTTATCTTCGTCACTTTCATGCCATCCGCGCCAAACTGACCCATCTCTTTCTAACAAAAATTGTTGAACGGGCCGGGATTCCGTTGGCTAGTACCAGTACGGATCATTATATTTTTTCTATTTTGGTTTAATTCATAATGCAGTATTTTGAATGGACCACAAATTAAGCGCTATACCAAATAAGATCAAATACGCTTTACCAAATGTTAGAAGTTCTCAATGCTTAAAAAAATATTTTTGTGGAAAGTTGTACACAAAACATGAGGTCTGTTCTTTACTCAGTAATATTTTACACTATTTTTCACTCATAGGCCTTTTAGAGTATGCTCAGCGCAAGCACATCCGCCATGTTAAAAAGGCGGCAATGTGAAAGTTTCGGGCACTTTTAATAAATATTGCTGTGTAACAAGCATTATCACCTCTAATATTAGTGCAGTAAAATGAAAAATTAATTAATGGTGGTGCTTCATTAGTACATCCTATCGTAGAAGCCCATAATTGTGATCAGTTACGACACGGGTTGATTGGTTGGTCGTCCTCAAGAAGGAAATAACGCCGAACTAGTTGAAAGATTAAGATGATAATTATTTAGATGTTAAGTAGATATTCTACTTGTCATGGTAATAAGTAAAAGTAATTACAAAAAAAATCTTATATAGGCTCTAGTGACTTACCTACGACAAACTTTATTATTTGAGGTTATGGCGCGAGGTATTAATAATTAATTAAAATATATTATCTTATCACTAGTTTTGGTCACAGAACTGATAGAGTCTGAATATTCGGTTGTTGGACCAAATTCTCCTTCAAAATGAAATGAACAAATATATGTCTTTATTAACATTATTAATTTCTTGAAATCGACCATCACCTCGTCCACACCGCTGCACCCACAAAACGCTTTTAGCACATTTGTGGGTCAGTTTTCGGCGATATTCAAAACATGGCTTTGGAAAACTGATAACAAGAAAAAAAAGAAGGATTTACTACGCGTATCACTGTAATATACTTCATAACAACAACGTTTTTTAGCCTCTTTCCTTATACAAGTAAATAATATATATTTTAATTAAAATATTTTTATTTTTGTTTTATTATGTATGTACAATAATTTGTGTATAAAAAAATACTTGTTTTATAAACATATGCATTGCTCATACATTTGTAAATAAAGTGCCCGAAAAACTTCGCGAAAGTTGGTGCAAGCGCACAAAATATTTTCAACTATTACAAGACCTATTGGACCCACTCAGTCATAAAATAAACCTTTCATAAGAGCGATTACCTAAAAAAAGAATAAAATAGTGTACAGTATTTCATTATAACAAACAGACCTTTGCAAACTTTTAAAAAATAATATTTTTTTAACAAAACGATCAAAAAAATCGGTATTTTTTTATTTTCTGAGAATTCAACTTATATTGCATTATTTTTTAAAAAATATTGTAAGAACCGTTTATATGTATTTCGAAATGAATGCAAAATGTACGTTAATTAGATAAAATACACTTTTATTGACCCTATATTTTCAATTTCATTTAATTAAAAAAAAGCCGTTTTACAAATGAACTACCTTTATTATACTTAGTGCCAGAGATAACTAAGTGGTGGATGCAAAACCATTTTTGTATTAAATTTGCCGCTAAGGTTAATGCTATCACGATATTATTTAATGAAGATATGAGAATCGGTAACGGTTTTGTTCTTGTGATTCTAATTTAAGCTTTAAAATAGAAAACGTGTCTATTTTATGCCGCAATATACTGGCCCTAAACAATAAAATTTATCATATAATGGTAATAAAAATAGAAGAAGGAGAGATTTGTATAGGTATAATATTTAAATTACACGTTTAACATCTCTTATATTCCTAATTAACACGTAAGTTTCTCAGGAAAAAAAATTAATGGTCGGAGTTAAAATGCATTTTTTAACACTAACATTCTTTTTATCTTTTAGCTATAGATAGAATAAAGATATTTTAATCTAAAAATAGCTATAGTTTTTCTTTTATGCAAACCAAATACTGGAGGCGCTATTTTTCATGCAGACCTCCGGCTATTTTGGTAAATATTTTTAGTGATATTTATAACAAACCTCTTTGGGCGAAAAAAACCCTTATGCAATATTCAAAACCAATTATTAGCAGAAATTTTTGGTTTAGTACGGCAGGAATTGTTGATAATCATTTAACATGCCCCCTTTTCTGTTAGGGCGCCTTGATAAACAGTCCTACTTATATTTTCTCCAAGAAGAACTACCTGGGCAGCTCTAAGACATGCCCGAGGACATGCCAGTTGCGTTGAGGAACCAAATGTGGTACATGCACAATAGAGCACCTGCTCATTTTAGTGTAGTTGTCCGAGATCATTTAAATACCGTTTATCCTAATCGTTGGATAGGTCTCGGTAGACCTCAACAGTGGGCAGAAAGATCCTCCAATCCTTAATGTTTAGTTTTTTTATGGGGTCACCTTAAAAGTTTTGAGAGTTATAGAAGAATCCATTTCACAGACATGAAAACAATATTCTAAAAAGGGTCTTATTTGGAATACATACAGAGTACACAGGTTAAAAGACTCGAAAGAGAACCCCAAGGTGTTTTGAACCTGCTGAGGCTATGTATGTAATGTGCTTATGCAGTGGCGGCTCCTACATTGGGTCATTTGGTCAATAATCTCCCAATATTTTCGACTAATATTTCCGAACAAAAACATAATTATGATAAAAATAAAAAAATATATATTTTTTCAATCTTAATTTCCCTTTATTATTCTTAGCATATAAACTCGTTGACCGATTACTGGATTCCACAAGCTTCGCGCAGCGATCTCCAGAGCGGTGGTTTCGTTCGTTGGCAAAAAGTCGGGCTGCCAGCCTGCATTGAGCGTATTGTGTTAAACGGAACCGAGTCAAGTATTCCCGATCTAATTTACGATTAATTGATTTCGGCTGCTTTACGAAGCAGTGTATCCGCATGGTCTGGGTTAACAGCCGCGAAGAGAAAAATTACGCATTTTTCGAGGTGTTTGTTATTCATTTATTTTTGAATTTTCTTTCTTTTCTTTGAAGTAAACGTCTGTGTAAAATTAAATGCCTAAAATTGAATCCCTCAGTCATATTTTCTTTTTAACTTAAAATCAGTTAAGCCATATGCATTTGAAATTTTAACTAATGACCTCCTCGAAAGATTGACCACGAGCAGCCACTGTGTTTATGCTGTGAAAGCTGAAAAAGCCACCATCTACCAGAACTAATTTAAGTCGATTAGAAAGAAAACTGAAAAGCCAAGAACAAAACTTAGTTGGAAGACCGTAGCAGGAAAGTTTAATAAGGAACGCATTTTGCCAGACCTGGTCAAAAACTTTGGATATGTCCAGAGCAACGATTTCCATGAAACTTAAGGCACTTGTTGCAGTTGTGTGATACAAAGCAAAAAAGATCTGCTATGTATCTTTTATGGCGAAATCCATACTCTCTGTGATGTAAAATGTTGTGTTTTTTCCAATACATTGAGATTTGGGAATTAATAATTTTTTCCGTTACCTTACAAACAACTAAAAGCAGATATTTAGGTCTATAACTAGGAGGGAGAGTTATGGATTATTCGTTAGAGACAGGCTGCACACGTGCAGCCTTTTAGCTCTCCGAAAAATTTCCGTGTCGTAAGAGACTCGAATAAAGCGAGTAAAGATGGGTGCAATCTCGGAAGCACACTTTTTTAAGAGGGCTGGTATGACTTCCAGCACAGACGACTTTTTGGTATTAAGAGAACAAACGATATGCTTGATCTGTTCGACCCTAAAAATGATATCAGAGATTTTATGAGGGACAGGGGCAGCTGTTGAAAAAGAAATATTAATTTAGACAACCATGGTTTGTGATATAAATTTTTAGGGTTTTATATATTTTATAAATTTTAAAGATGTAATTCGTAATATTTTTAAATTAATGAAAACCAATTTACCAGAACCAGAAGTAACTAAACCTAATCAGAACTAGCCAGAATTAACGCTTTTTTACAAAAGCAATCCTTAACTTATTTGTTTTTACGACATGACGAAAACGTCAGTAGGTTATTATTTACATCATAAGCTTTAAGTGCCGAATTCATGAAAAGGTTTTATAAGAACACTTATAATTTAAAAGCAAAATTTATGTAATGTATAATTTCAGGTAAAAAAAAACCATCAAAATTATTAAGAAACTAATATGGATGGTAATTTCATTTCTATTCCCTTTAGTACTATAAGACACTCACGACATGTAAGCTTAAAAAAAGTAATAAAGATAAACTTAAAAACTTAGTTAAGTAAAAATAATTAATTGGGTATTTCTCTGAATTTAATTTTTATAGGTTTAAAAATACACAAACAAATGGAAAGCCTTACGAGCTTTTATTTACAGTAACAATTTTTATATTCCGATGTTACCACAAAATCTAGGAAAGTGTTATTAATTAGTGAAACATATTGGATACAGAAGCTAAAAGTTAATTATAAAACATGAAGTACGTAGTTTACACAACACGCAATGGTTTATTTGATTAAGGAAACCATAACATATTTATTGTTGGGTTTCCTTTTAATAGTCTGCACTTTTTTTGTTAAAATATTTTTCCATTTCTATAGGTAATATTTTTATTATTTATTATTTGGGCGTAAAATTAACCACACTTTTATATTATTGTTAAACTGTAATCCTAATTTAACCGAAATGTGATAAAGATCAAGAGGTAAGAAAAAAATTAAAAAACATTTTTAAATCACTTTTAGTAAATTAATTTTTTCCATACTTAAGTATGTAAACCATATAAATTATTATTTTCAACACAATTAAAACAACGTTTATAAAAACAAAAAATGCTTCTGTAAGGACGATAAAGTAAACACTTTATTTTATATCTAAAGGTATGTACACACCGAAAAAACAAACAAGAACAAACATTCGTTCTTGTTCACCTTGTTTGTATGTGTTCTTTGTTTATTGTTCGCGTTATTTTGTCTACATAGCGCAATCAAATATTTGTTCACTCTCGTTTAACCAGATGGAAAAGTTATGGATGACGACGAACAAAATTTATTTCTCTTTAGGTATGTACACACCAAAAAACAAACAAAAACAAACAGTCGTTCTTGTTCACTTTCTTTGTATGTGTTTTTTGTTTATTGTTCGCTTTTTCTGTCTACATAGCGCAACCAAATGTTTGTTTAATCTTGTTCGGCTAGTTTGAATAGCTATGGATGTCCATAAAAACAAAAATTCTCTTTGATGTACCGACATCCACTGGAACATGTGCGAACAAGAACAAACAAACGTTTGTTCGCCGTTTTAACTGTCTACACTGAAGAAAAATGTTTGTTCGCTGATGTTTGTTCTTGTTTGTTTTTTCGGTGTGTACATAAATTTTGATGTACCGTCGTCTACTCGAACATGTATGAACAAAAACAAACAAACGATTGTTCGCGTTTTTACTGCCTACACTAAAGAAAAACGTTTGTTCGCTGATGTTTGTTCTTGTTTGTTTTTTCGGTGTGTACATACCTTAACATGAATATACTTGGTTAGATATGACTAAAATGTTTTGACAAAATTTAAGAGTTTTAAAAAAATCATGTCAATTACGTGGTAATTCACACAAATGATTTAAATAATGTTAGACGGTTTTCTGATAATTTAAAATCGTTTATATAACAGAAGAGATATAACAGAAATCTATAAACCCATTGCTTTTGAAATTATGCCAAGAAGTTCTAAAATAAAGTAAAAAACATAACTCTACAGTTCGGCACAAATAAGATAAATGTATGAATTCAATAAGTAGAATTAAAAAAAAACGCAAGTAGGTATTTGATTTGGTGGTAACATTTTAATGCAGTTAAAGAATCTTTTCAGGCCCCCACAGACTACGGTTATTTTCATCCATTCGTATCGGCGCGATTCTGAACGGCGTGTTAAATGGCCGAACTTTTTTGTCCACACATTGCAGATAATTTGGACCGTTTTTTTGTGCGTTTCACGATTATGTCATGAAGGGGATACATTTTAAATAAAAATAACAAGTGTGAACTTGTGCCGCTATTCCCTGGGCTCCACTCATACAAAAAAAAACGTCAATTTTGAATAAAATCCCCATAAACTATCAGTAGAAACGCCACAAGTCTGACCGTCTATTAAAAATCAAGCGCCAGCAGAAATTGAAAATAACCGTAGTCTGTGGGGCCCTTTAGAGCCGGAATCGATGTGCACCGATTTAAGGTCTAGTACATGCCAAACGCCTTTACTAATAGCGAACTCGTCTTAAAGCTCGTACGTGCAAGTACTAGTTTTTCTTTGTATTTTGTAAGGACCTACAAACTCGGAAGCCAGCTTTACGCTATAATAATTGACTTCGTCAGATACGCTTGTATTTTTACAATTTAATTTTAGGGCAAGAATTTTTTTTTTTAATTTTATTCGAATGTTGCTTTATTTTTGAAAATTAAGATGCTGATTCAAATTATACAGGTGTTATTATTTATTTAATGACAAATTATATCTGCTACAAATAAAAGAATTAAGTACTTTTCTTTGTTTTAACATTAGTTAACTGGACTAGATTCAGGAAAAAAGAACCATTATGCTTCAAAAATAAACAATATTATTTAAGTCCATTTTCAGCAAAACCCTATAAATTCACCTTAAGAAAATTTAAAAATAATACCTTTTTTATGGATCAAAAAGTTTTTGATACAACCTTTATGTTAATACTACTTATCGAAATAGCTAAATTAATAAAATTTACGTGATATGAAAAATTTTTTAAATCATAGAAAAAACGTCTTTATCCTAATTTTTTTAAAGGGGAATTATTGGGTTTTTCCGAAAAGCTCTTATTTGATTTGAACAACTGGTTTTGGGTAAATTACGGTTTTATTATTATTATTATTTTTTCGTTTTTCGATAATCACTAATAATCAGCAAGCAGTTTTTTTTGTTGCCAATGAGTTTGCTTATGGTATTTATTTATAATTTTAAAAATAAGTATACATTGGATAAAATTAATTTTTTACTTACAAACCAGTAAAAAAATGTAGTTCTTAGCAGGTCCATATCTGTCATTTTATAAAATGCCTTTAACAAAACAAAGTACCTAAATTTCTTATTTTTGTCTAACTTAAAATTTATTATTGTCTTAAATTATTGAAAAAAAAATACGAACTAAAAAATATTTTCCCATATCCACCATTCCAAACATTAAATATTAACAAAAGTAATTTAAAACTTTATTTTTGTTTTAAAAAATGATTTATGAACGAAACTCTGAAACGTGTTCTTGCAAAAAGAATTCTTTGTTTTGTAATGAAACGGTACCTACACTTTTATATTTAAAGAAATATATTTTTTTATGGTAGAACAGTTTTGAGATTTTCTTTTTCTTACATGATTTTTATTTATTTTGACTGGGCTTTCTAAAGAAGTTTATAGACATTTTTGTTTAAAAATTATTTTGCCAAAAAAAAAAATAAACAGCCAAGCCACAACACCTTTGACTTATTAATACAATGCAGATTAAGGCTTTTATTAAATAAACACTAACTACGTCAAAAGTGTTTTGCGTCACCTCTTTTGAAATAAGTTCAGACAAATTCTATTAAATATTACATATGTTGAACTAAAGAGGTCTCCATATTCTTACTATGTATCTTTTCCTTTGAGTATTTATTTTTCTTTAGTATATAAGTGAAATAAGTAAAATTAAAAATACATTTTTTTTTAATTTTAGGTAATTTTCTTTAAGATGCAAGTAAAACTGGACAACATAAATTTTGCAGAATTGCTTAAGGAAAGATAGACCCTGCCTATATTTTTAAAATAAAAAAGAAAATTATGAAGTAACGAAGAAACCTAATATTCTAGAAAATGAAATTAACGAGAGTGCAAAAACTCCAATATTACGTGAATGTAGATTTGAAGATGAACTTGTGTTCATAATATTTCCAGTTTTCGAGAACAAGAGCCAGGTTTACCCAGGTAAATATCTAGTAATTACTTTAATATTTATAATAACATACCTGTGAGCCACCGAGTCCCAATCTTATCCGTGAGTATTTCTTCATAACCACTCTCCAAATTACATAAGCCATAGTTGGGAACAATGGTATTCATTACCAAGTAAATACTTATATTGTAATACCACTTTAATGCTAAAAAACAGGGATTGTTTTTTTTTATACTTTAGAGTTTTGTCATATTAAAACATCTGGTACCCATATAATAAAAAATAAATATGCAGTTTCGTGAAATCAGTTTAGCCTTAATACTTTACAAGGGTACAACTAAAGTTAAAAATGACCCTTTCATACATTTACCTATTTTAAATACATTTTTTAACTATTTAGATAAAAAATTTATAAAATCCACTTAAACTTAGAAAATACGATTCAGTTATAAATAAATTACCAACAACACGTATCTAAAATTATTATGGAATCAAGGAGTGAATTTCTACCAAATATTCATAATAGTCCAAGAGCTGGTGAACAATTTTAGGTAGGTTTTTGAGGCACATTAAAAATTGGTGTAATTATCCTTAAAGAACAGGGTTAATAGAGAGCGGGCCCCAATCAACCCTTGATTTTTTTTAAATTCAAGGGTTGGTAGGGGGCCGCTTCAGCCAGACCTTGACTTTTATGTGTAGGGGTTCATCAATGACAAATACACAATTTTTAAAGTGCCTTAAGAACCGACTTTAAATTGTTTACCAGCTCTCCTACTATAAGGACATCTTAAATATTTTAAATTTACATTGAAAAATATGCGCTTATGATGTTCACAAATTTATTACTAAAATTAAGTACACCTAATAATTCTTCATTAGTTTTATTTTCTGTAGTTGAACTTTAACTTAAGAACATTTAATATTACCCAGTATTAAAAAAAATAATAAAAAAGGACATAATAAACACATTTGCTTTAATTTTAGCTATTAGTTATCACTTGAAGTGTTAACTGTATTAACCTCGTATTGCAAATTGGTGAACGGCACCATGTGATAAAACCAAGTTAAACATTTTAACAAGTTTTAAAAATATAAATGTCATTGGTATTGTAAGGTAATAAATGTAGGTCTATAGCCAGAAATTTGTATCTTATTTAACATAAATAAATTTTCTAATTATTGTTATCACTAGGTATTCCAATATTTTTGTGACATCTTATGCAGGGTTATAAAGCACGTACTGTAGATAGATTGCCACATTTCTATGGGTGTCAAGTGATATCCCTACTTTTATTATAATTGGTTTGTAAGGGCAACTTTCAATTTATTTGGTTTGAACTGACCCCATGCAAGTTTATTGAGAAAAACAAATCTCATATGTTGCCAGTGTATAAATATGCATTTGATTCCATGACGCAATACATAATATACAGGGTGTTCCAAAAAGGTTGTGCTAAACTCAAGGGGGTTATTGGAGATATTATGGTAAACAATCTTTGCATAGAAACCCTTAGTCAAAAATGGGCCGTTTTGGCTCCGGAGTCATTTTTGCTTGAAAGTCGATTATTTTAAATTTTTATCGGGAAATAGTTGGGTAAACATTTAAAGAGTATGCGAGTGTGCAGATATGCATCTTATTTATGGCAAGGCTAGATGCAATACTGGAGGAACTGAGCAGATCTATGCTGAGCGATACCTTAACCACCGACATCACTTTCGAAAGACATTTGCGGCATTTGCATCATCGTCAGATACGGGAAACCGGCAGTTTTAAACCATCAGGAGGTACCGGACATCCACAAACTGCACGAATGGCTTCCTTTAAAGAAGAGGTTTTAGAAAGAATTTATAATTATTAGGAAGAGTGATGGCAGCCTCTCTTCACATACAGGTAGACCCGCACATCTTCCAACGGGTACGAGATTCCATAATCCGAAGAATCAATGTATGTGACCAAGTTGGAGGTCGTCATTTTAAAACCCTATTATAATTTATGTGTTGTTTGTGATAAAACAAATAGTATATTGACGTTTTTTAAATTCAAGGAGGTAATAACAACTTTTTAAGCAAAAATTACTTTGGAGCCAAAACGGCTCATTTTTCACCAGGGGTTTCTATGCAAAAATTGTTCACTACAATGTTCCCCATAACCCTTTTAAGTTTGGCACAACCTTTATGGAACAGCCGTAATATATTTTTTATATTTATTGCATTAAAATTCTAGTTTAATAGATTATGCGTAAAAATACTGTTCCAATTAGCAAACCCATAGGAGCTCAGTAAAAAAAAACTATTTAATTATGTCTACCTTGTATAACCCTAAGTTTGGATCTATTAATTTGTTTTAAGTTATTTCTATACCCATAACACCACAGTAAAAAAATATAGCTGCAACAGGAAAACCCACCGGTTATGGAACACCTCGTATCTTTGTATGTATTATATTTATTTAGAAAAGTACATAGATCTTTATAACTTTATAAAGCCTTATTTGAAACAAACGAAAGTTTGGAAACCAATGTAATAAAGAAGGACGGAGACCGGCAGTAAAACTTGAATAGATTAAAAAAAATTTTTGAACACGGGGTCTCTTTTTCTTATACTTCGTGCATCTTATTTATAGTCCAGAAAACAAACCATTTTGCCTCGCAATTTTTTCAAAATGCATAGAATGACTTGAAATTTTGACAGTACGTAGGAAACAATCTAAGGATCAAAATCTATATCATGCCGAAGAGCGCCTTTACCTTGGGAGTGGTTGCCAAATCATCTCGGGGTGGATTTTTTTTTATATATTTTGACCATAGTAATCGTAATCGAACTTCTAAGCAAAAAATGTTCTATGCATTTTTTTTTGAAAAATGCAAATCAACGTTTTTAATCGGTTTTTTGCAAATAACTCGATAGGTTCGATAAGTATGCATTTCATCAAAAAAACTGTAAATAATAAAATTATAGCTTTAAAAAAACCGAATAAAATGGTTCTTTTGTAATTGCTGTTGGACCAATACAAACCAAGTTGTGGTTTGTTAAAGATTAGCTGTTATTCATCAAACACAAACTTTCAGAGTTTTAAAGGCAAATAACGCAAAATCTACGTATGTTTCTAAACTAATAATAAGTTTTTTGAAGCATTTGTATAGACCTTTCTTTTTTTAAAAGAGGTATATATCATGAAAGTTGAGTGAGTTATGATTAAAATAAGGTAAGACCAAAATTGTTTAAGTGCAAAAATCTTCGAAAACAACCCCCTAATTACTATCCTAATTAAAATGATTCGTACCCCCTTTTTTAATTCTCTTTATCTATATATAATAAAAACATTTTAAAAAATTTTTACCGATTTAAATTGCTAAGTTTTGAAAAAAATGGAGCTGCAAGTGAAAATCAAATTTCAGAATCAGAAGAGAGATACGAAAAAATTACTAAGCACAAGGAGAGATGCTGGCCATTTGGTTTTAACCAGTGCCATCACACACACACACACACACACACACACACACACACACAAATTACTAAGGTATTAAGGTAGCTTTTGGAATTACAAATATTTTGCTTTTTTTTAATTTACTGTATGACGGAAATTAGGTGAGATATAAACGTCTAAAACGTTTGTGTATAGACAAGCAGCCCTTTAAACTTTTTGAAGGGCTCACATATATCAAATAATATTTCAAAGAAACAAAATACTACATTTTCAGCTTATTTAAGTCAAATTTTACTCAACTTAAGCTTTAATGTAAAGTTTTATAGGTTTTAGCAATAAAGGGTAGTTTTCACCCCTAAAAAATAGTGAGCGCCCATCGGCAAAATATAGATTTTAAAGAAGAGGGTTAGTTGGGCTTGATCCTAAATTTTCATGCACAAAATTGGGAAGTTTTGCATTTTTTTAGCTTCGTTTTCTGGACTATTATTTGTTAATTTGTAGGTAAAATAAAACAGGAAAAATATATTTTAAAATGAGACTTAATAGGTTTAACTTAAGGTTTAAATATAACCAACTAAGCCGCTAATATAGGATATTTACATATACATTAGCTTCATTATTAATAAACATAACAAATAGGTGACCTAGGTAATAATTTTTTAACAGCTCTAAATGCTAAATATGGAAATCTTTATTTTCAAAAAAACGATTTGGAAAAATTATAAATTTGCAATAAAGATGTATTTAGTATTACAAATATATAATTATTGCACGTACATTAATATTGAGTTAAACGTTTGGTGCGTAACAAACTAGGGCATCTTACCATGCGATTTTAATTTTTGTAAACATTATGTAAGACTAGACTTAAAATTAGTTGTACTTTTTACGTTGATATTACACTCAAGATTAACATTCACCCTAACAAAAAAAAGGTAATTTATTCCAAATTCTGTATTAACTAAACATTAAATTTAAGTTAATGAAATTATTTTTAATATATTCTTATACTATAAAAAAAATAGTATGGCAGTGGTTTTACGTTGTTCAATTAATATTACTATACAGGGTGATTCATGAGGAAATGTCAATACTTCAGGTACGTGGTCAGGGTTCAAAAATAAACATTAAAGTCTATACAAATATGGGTCCGCAAGGCCTTCGTAAGATACAGGCTATTCACCACAAAGCTGACATGTGCTTAAATATAATGTAAATGGTGGAATTTTTAAAAATTATAAAACATAGCTTATGTTTTGCCTAACATTATTTAAGAACAATAATTTTATTGAAATTAAAAAACATATTGCTTAATTAGGCATTTTGTTTTTTTTTATTTTGCTATAATAAAATCAGATGCGTCGTATTTTTTTTAAATCCAAATATCTCGAAAACGGTTGCTCATATCAACTTTTAACAAGTATACCTTTTTGACGTAAAAATGAGAAAACAATTATTAAATTTACTTAAAAATGTAATACAGGGTTGTACCAAGAAGTTGTGATTGTTTAAAATAATAAAAAGACGTGTAGGTGGCTCACCCTACAAGTAAGAGCCGTAATAATATTAGATTCGAATCCGTCATATCAAAAAACACCCGAATACCAATTTTTACTCAATATTTACATTATCGTAGATTTTATTTAAAAAATAGAAAAATTAATTAAAATTTTTTACATCTTTTATTTCGAAAACGAAGGCCTTAAAGACCCATATTTGCATAGGCTTCTATGTTTATTTTTTAACCCTGACTATGTATACAAAGTATTGACATTTCCTCATAAATTACCCTGTATAAAAATGTCGACGTGCCTTTTTTTAAGAATACAGAGTGGCTTTGCAGGTTTCAGTGAACCTATTTTTTTGTAACATAATTTTAACAAAAATTTAATAATTACAGAGGCTCACAAAAAAAGTGGTGTGAAACACGAATCTAAAGTCAAAATTGGGGGTCAAACAGCAAAAAAATCGAGAGAACCCCTAAAAACTGACACGGTACATTTACCATTAGAAACTTGCTACCACGGAATGTTTGGACTACGACTCTATAAACTCTAAGAGATACAAGAAATTTTGTAAAACAAAAAAAGGGATCTTTTTAAATTATCCATAAAAAAGTTATATTAAACACTTTTAATAAAATAAATAATAAAAGAGATATGGGTTTTTTAATTTAAAAAGAAAATATTTTTATCATTTAAATCCCAAATAACTTAAAATTTGCAGAAAAAAAATAAAAATAGATATTTTTAATTTTTTTCCACTACCTATAACTTGAAAAAATTCTGAAAAAAGGTTATAAAACTAAAATTAAAGATCCTGTAAAAATACATAGTCAATGTCAAAAAAGTTTCGTGTATCTTTTATAGTTTTTAAGATATTGACGTTTTAAATAAAAAAAAAACCTTAATATCTGAATTTACGCCTTTTCTTGATTATTAGTTATTTGACCCCCGATTTTGACTTCAGATTCGTGTTCAGTAAAAAAAAATCTTAAGAAAATCCCCAGCCCACACCACTTTTTTTGTAGGCCTGTGTTATCAATAATTTAAATAATAATAAAGTTTAATTTATACACAAATTAAATAACTTAATTTTTTATTTTATATAAAAGAGACAAATAAAGTATGATTTGACTTTACCTTTTCTGCATCATTTTACAACGTAGCTAAAAATTAATTTCGTTCAGCATAACTCAAGAACAATCGATGTTATAGAAAAGTAACCTTTGTTAAATATAAAAAAACACTAATTTTTATTTTTTACAATATAAAATATAAAAACAGTTAAATGTTAAAATGTAACTATACAAAAAAACAGGTTGGAAAAACCAAATTTTTGATAAAGCAAGATTATCGGCACCCATACAGCCTGCTTAAGAGATAAGGTTTAAATATATCATTGGGGACCAGAGCTAACTATTAATTTGCAATACGGGGCCAATACTTAGATTTTTATTAAGCTTTAAGAATAATATGCTAATAGCATCAAAAATCATTGGATCTTATTTATAACTTGTCATTTTTTTCTTTTTTATATGCCATTTTTTTCGTTTTTATATATTTTGTCATAAAATACTTTAGTAAAATTTTTAGTTTAATACTTGTTAAACTAAGTTTTGTTTAAATAGTTTTTTAAAAACATCTAAACAAGATAGAGGCACACAACCCAGAGCTTTTGGATGTCTAAATGTTATAAACTTTACTTACTTTAACTTTGATACATTTTACTTTTAAGAATATGTTTTTTTTTTCTTTTGGCAATTTATACATTCCTTTAAATAATTACCAAAATAATTTTTTATACCAGGGAAAACATAAAGAAAGCTATTTTTGCCAAAACACACTACCTATTACTTTCCTATTTGTTAATTGTATTCCTGGTTAAAATAAATATCAAACTTTGGTTATCTTGCGATTATTTTTGCAAGGTTGTTTTGCAAATTTTTCAAATTTTCAAATGTTTTAATGGAAAAAATTATTTGATTTTAACCCCCCTATTACCACTTTACGCAGATCTACTCTAGTTCGAAATTATCACTTTATTTTATCACATTTTAACATTACAAACTACTTTTTAGATAAGTTATTTTATTTGAATTAGTAAAACAAAACCCGCAATACTTTTTAAAAAACGAAAGCGCGTAGCCGCAGCGCTGCTATGAGACAGCGTTAGTGCGCGAAACAATCGACTGATAGTTAGGCACGTGGTAAACCTGGAGCACACCTAGCCGATCGGTCGCGAAAATTAATTTAATAGATGGGAGCTTTTACACTGCGAGGGAGTTATGACTTATGACTTGGGAAGTAAATTCTTATTTATGCCAATTTTTTTACTAAAGACTTTGTAGTCTTTAAATATTTTAAACTGATGTAAACACGAAAAGTAAAAGGAGGCAAACAAAATCTAACACTTTTGTGGGTACCAGGACAACAATAAAATATTAAAATAATGCGTTAGTCCGTAGAGACCCAGACTTAAATTTATACAGGGTGTCCCAGAAGTAATGGGACACAGAGCAATAGCAGATTCCTTAGGTCGAAATAATGCAATTGACGCAAACTTGCTAATTCCAAAGTTGATAATAGCTAAGATACAGGGTGACAAACCTTAAATTTTGTTTTTATATTTTTTTAATAATTTCTTAACTAAATGACATAGCGGTACAGAATTTGAGATTTTTTTGGGGCGAGAAATTTAAATTCGTCCATGCTTTTGATGTTGCTAGAAGAGGGCGCCAGCTATGGTCTACCCCACTAGTTTTAGATGGTATAATTTTTTTACGGTGTTTATTAAAAAAGAAATTACTATAATTTCCTCTGCGTCAAAAACGTATACTTCATTTAGGTCTCTAATAGCAACTGTTTTCGAGATAAATGCACTTTAAAGGACCTTGCAATTTTCCTATGGAAAATGGGTTTCGGCCAATTGTTTTCAAACTTTACAGAGTAGTAGTTTTCAACAAGCTGATCAAAAGTCTACAAGGGCACAAACTCGGAAAATCCCTCTAACCCCTTCAAAACCACCTTCAAAGGTCTCCAAATCCCCAATGTCCTTTAAGGATGATTTTGGGGTTTTGTGCCCGTGGAGATTTTTGATGAGCGTATTGAAAACTACTACTTTGCAAAGTTTGAAAACAATTGCACGAAACCCATTTGCCACAGAAAAATTGCGGGGTCTTTTAAAGTGCGTTTATCTCGAAAACAGTTGCTCCTAGAGATCACAATTAGGTATACATTTTTGACGCAGAGGGAATTATAGTAACTTGTTTTTTTAATAAACAGATCAATATACCCTATAAACATTGAATAATGGGAAATCAATGGCTCAATATACTTTTTCATTTAATTATTCAACTGCCCATTGACACAATAGATGTTCCACATATTGGCCCTATGATATATTTATGGAGGCCCACGGTTGAAAAACCATTGGGGTGTTAACGATATAGTAACTACTATTTACCGATGTTTCATTTAGGGCCACTGTTGCAAAATCATTGGGATATTAGCTAAATAGTAACTAATATTTACCGTGTTTAATTTAGGCTTACTGTTGGAACATCACTGCAAAACCAAATGAAATAAATATGTAAAAATGTTGATTTTTATTAAAAAATATGAATACATAAAAAACTATAATATATTGCCTTGAGCACAACAAGACAAACGAGGCACTTAAAACAATGTGGTTTGCAGATGAATTTAAAATGTCATAAGATAGTCTAACTACAAAAATACGAAACAGTCAGATTTAACATAACAGCCAATAATAATACAAAATATAATAATAACAAAGATTCTTAAACTATAAAATATCAACAAGATATACTTTTTATCTGCCAAAACACCAAAAAACACAAAAACTGCCTAAAAACGGTACAAACTTTCCGATCACGTCATCCCTAATCATTCACAAAAATTACCAAGCTTCTGAAAAAGTTAGGTTATGATGGCCCGCTTCACTTTTAGTTGTCGGTGGTTAGGCAATGGGCAAACAAACACGATCTAACGTATGCTGAGTAACGAATAAATGCAGTGGGCCAATGCTTAATTAATAACGTTGCATTTGTAACTCAGTGAAATTAATAGGCCACTGTGGATATATTATTATGTCTTTTTTCTGTCGAACCATTAACTGAGGATTAATATCGGGCAAACAAATGGTGATAGATACAGTCAACTAAAAAACGCTGACATTAGTGGGCCATCACAGTACCTTTAGAAAAGCGACAAACGCTGTTTATAGGGTACTAGGCTTAAAAAATTTATGCCATCTAAAACAAGTGGGGTAGTCCGTAGCTGGCGTCCTCTACTAGCAACATTAATAAGTACAAATCAAAATTTTTAAACATAAATATAATTTTTACTTTTTTTATTCTCCTTATGATTTAAATGACGTACAAGATATAACACACTTTTTAATTGTTTTTGTATTGTAAGTTGCTTATTTTTTTAATATATTTAAATATTTTTAATATATTTAAATGTCTTTAATATTTCCTTTTACGTAAATGCACAAAAACGGTGATATGACTCTTTAAGAAACCTTATCGTTATGATTAACTTTCAATAAATTTCCTGTTTATTTGCGTATATTTAAAAATTGGGATTACCATACATTTATTGCAAAGAATATGAACATATTCTATATCTTTTCACACGATTTCACTAATCTATACCGGGTGACACAGCGGACATGTAACAGCCCATAACTTTTTTGTTTATGAAAATTAATTTTTAAAACTTAGGGATGCACCTATCATAAGGACACGCTTTTAATGAATAAATAAAACCAAATTTTCATTTCCGGTTAAACCGGAAGTAATCCTAAATTTTAAATTTTAAATAGACCCTCTGTATATATTTTTAGCATACTTGATCCGCCCTAAAATTATCTTTACAACTATATGTCACACTTGGTCATTTGACTTCAAAATGGCTGCAAAAATCAAATTTTAGTAGGCCATGACGTGACACTTACAAATTATCAGCATGTAAAACACGTTGAAATGTAAAGAATAAGGCGTAAAAATATTTATGATTTTGTTACTTTTTATCTAACTAATAAGAGTTAGGAATAGAGCTTAATTTTAAAAATTTAAGAGATATATTTTTAAATGCTTAATATCTTAAAATTTAAAAAAGGAAACTTTAATTTTTATATTAGATTAAATATTTACTATAATCCGAAAAAAAATTCGTCTCTTTAGAAATAACTATACTCGTGGACAAAAATATCGAATAATCTTAAAATTTGTTACAAGACACATTGCTAATTGTCTGTACCAAAAATATTTACATAACCTCTTAGAAATTATCTAACAAGGTGACTAAAATGTAAAGTGTTAAGAGAGGACAATCTCCCAGTTTTGTATTATTAAAACATTTGTTGTGTCACTGATAAACCCCACAGAGTGTAATAGGTTTTTAAAAAATGGAATGCAATAGTAATTAAATGGCCGTTATTGATTTAAAAATGTGGAACACTCTGATGGGTTTATCAGTAACCCATCAAATGTTGTATGATACACAACTGTAAGATTGTCCTTTCTTAACACTTTACATTTTACATACCTTGTTTGATGATTTCTAAGTGGCAATATAAATATTTTTGGAACAAACAATTAGCATTTCGTTTTATGGCAAATTTTAAGATTATTCGATATTTTTGTCCATAAGAGTTTTTTTTTAAATTAACATAAAGTGTGTAGTTTAAATAATAAGGTAATTTTATTTTAAAACAAATAATAGAAGTATACAGGGTCCTGCAGCTCACCTCCCGTCTTAAGTAGCTCATTTATTATTTAATGTAAAATTTTCATATAGACGTTGCCTTTAATCCAAAATGCATTTAAGGAAAATAATTTTAGATATACAGGATGTCACAAAACAGTGTGACGTCACGATGGTGCATTTTATTAAATGGAATGCTCTGTATTTTTTTGTATATTTAGGTACCTCTTGTGGTCATCTATCTTCCTCTAAAATTTTGTCAACATCGATGTAGTAATTTCAAAGAAAAAAAAATAAATATTAAAAAAAATGTTATGCACCACCGATTTTAAAAATGAATAAAAATACCAATAGTGCTTGATTAATAGAATTAGACAAGGAACTTATTAAGCAACGTCATACGAATCGCTCAGGTCATGTTTGATTAATTCGAACTCTACACTTTATTTTTCTTATTTTAAATATAAGCCCCTGTATATTTTTATATCGTTGGATGCAGAATTTAAAAACAAACATTTTTCTATATATAACTCTATAAAATTCTTAATACATCAGAAGTTATTTGTTGAAAACTCATTTTGGCATCTATTTCAATAGTAATATCATTAAATAAAAATGGTAGGTGGCTATGAAAAATAATTTATTGACATAACACATCCTAATAACGTTAATTATTACCTAGAAACCCGTTAAAGTTACATAAATGTTAGCCAAAAGATAATACAAATTAAAAATAAGGTTTATTTAATATTTAAAGGCATTTCTTAATTTACTAATTTACTCGAATTTTTATAATACGTCAAAATAAGATTCTGTTGATTAAATAAACTCCAATGTCAAAAAGTTGTTTTTCATAGCCACCTATCATTTTTATTTAATGATATTACTATTGAAATAGACGCCAAAATGATTTTCAACGAATAACTTTTAATATGTTAGGAATTTCGATAAGGTTATATTTAGAAAAATGTTTGTTTTTTAATTCTGAATCTAACGACCTAAAAATATACAGGGACTTATATTTAAAAAAAGAGAAATAAGCTTAAAAATTTGAAGAGTTTGACACTAAATTTTGGACACCCTGTACACTTCGAATTAACCAAACATGACCTGAGCTACTCATATTACGTTACTTAATAAGTTCCTCGTCTAATTCTATTAATCACGCACTATTGGTATTTTTATTAATTTTTAAATTCAGTAGTGCAAAACAGTTTTATTAGTCTTTTATTTTTTTTCTTTAAAAATCACTAAATCGATGTTGACAAAATTTTAGAGGAAGATGGATGACCACAAGAGATACCTAAATATACAAAAAAATACAGAGCATTTCATTTAAAAAAATCCACCATCATGACTTCACACTTTTTTGTGACACCCTGTACATCCAAAATTATTTTTCTGAAATGCACCGTGGATTAAAGGCAACGTCTGCAAAATATAAAAATTTCACATTAAATAATAAATGAGCTACTTAAGACGGGAGGTGAGCTGCAGGACTGTATAAAGGGTGTCTCATTAAAAAAAATCAGCGGTTACAAATTGTATCCGATTAAAAGAAAATGCGCACGCCATTAAATTCTATGTTAAATTCTACACAAAAGTACTTTTTCCTTTTTTTTTCTATCTTCACTAACAACTGATATACAAAGGTATGTTGAAATTGTCAAAATTTGAAAAACACCCTGTACCTTCTGACGAATCAAGTTACCTGCGACCTGTTTTCACCGTTGCAGTTGTTTCAAAAAACGAACTCGAGAATGTGCCATTATATTTTTTATCTCTTGTAGCTTTTCCAGTACTGTGGAAATCCATCGAAAAGGCCCCACCCTGTACATTAAAACATTTTTAGTCGTCAATGGGTATTAATTAAATATTAGCTAATCCTGACAGTTTAAAAAATAACATCCTTTTTGTGTTTACACTATCATAATTATCTCCCTCTCCCTCTCTTTTTATCTCTCTCTTAAGAGGCATTTCAATAATAAAACGCGTCTTGGAAGAAAGTCCAGGTAATTTAAACAAACAATATTTTGTTGTTGAAGAAGTAAGTGCGCTTTTAGTGTGCTTTATAGACAGTTAAAAAAAATTCTGTTAAAGAACATACTTAACCACAATATACTTTTGTTTTAATTCTAATAATAGGGGAAAAGCTTAGTTAAACATTATTTTATATAAATACTTTTAGCATTCAGTAATATTTGTTCTTTTTTCTCATTAGTCTTTCCATGTGGTTCTAATTTGTTTATGTGTCCTCCTACTTTTAACGCTTTTTATATTAATCATTCAGATGTGTCTAAAAAAGGATATTTACGAGCTCAAAAACTATATGGCCTATAAATGAAGTCGCCATTATTTTCTAAAAATTAAAAATTGTATTTTTTAGTTACTCCGGTGATAAATAGTGTGCCAGTTTATTTAAAGTTACCATCTACTTCCATTGAAATGGACATTTTGCAGAATATGTAAGCTTATACAAACCAAAAAATAATAAACGCAGTCTTAGTTGTAATAAATCAAGTACCTGCTTATTATGTTATATTTTAACTTAGTATCTGCCATATATTTTTTTACCCATCAACTAATCATTGTTAATTGCTAAATAAAAAATTATATTACTTGCTTAATAATTGTCTACGTTGGCTAATAGGTAAGTATTTTTACTTAGGTACACACTATCTTAATCAATTAAAAAAAAAATGTATGAGCAAATTTTTAAATATAATCAACACTTCTTGTACAATATAACCACTACTAGTCCGGGGATAAATCTGTAATTCACCTGTTAAATGATTTTGGAAGTACATGAATCGAGATGAAACCTTTTGCATTCTCTTTAGAAACAGATCAACTACAAAGTGTCGGAAAGGGATATTGGATACTACGAAAGGGGTGTTTTTACCCCATTTTTTACACCCTACACACCTAAAAAATACATTTCGCAAAAAAAAAAAGTTTTTGCCATTTTTAATGATTATATATAGGTTTTTTGGGTTACTGAATTTAAATATAATATTAGAAATCACATTTTGGGGCTAAGATGGGCTTAATTCACCCTTTTTTACTCCCGACACCACTAAAACACAAAAAGAGGTTTTTTGGTTCCTTTATTTAAAAAAATATCAATAAAATAAAAAAATAAATCAAACAGACATAGATTCAAAAATTCTTTTAGTTATAAAAATGTATCAGAACTCCAAGGTAGGCATCCTGTTTAAATTAATTTTATTATGTAACTGATTTTGTGTTAAGTTAGAACTTTTAAATGTTGATTTTGAAACTGTAATTCGTTTTCATGTTTTACACTAATCTTTTAATACTGTAAAAATATTGTGTGATGTTCTGTTTTAATTATGTTTTGATTTTAATTCTATTTTTTAGATACTTACGCTTGAAAAAGCACAATAAATAATGGTTAAAGAAAAATAAATATTATATATATAAAATATATATATATATATATATATATATATATATATATATATATATATATATATATATATATATATATATAGTTTATGTTTGTTTTTGTTTTGGGATATATTAGAATTGAAAATAAATATCGTTGTTCTTTGTTTAACATACAAATAAGATTTTTATTTTTAAAAAAAATTTAAATATTTTAAAATAAAAAAAAATAAAATTTTTTTTTTTAATTTTTTATATATTTAAATTTTTTATTTAATTTTATTTATATTAAATATTAAATATATCTCAATGTCACTTAAAATATTTAAGTTACAAAGGAAATTATCTTTAATAAAGGTAACATAAATGTGAAAAAAAAGTTTCAAATCACGCTATAACTTAGTCAGTGGCATATATTAAGTACAAAAAGTGAAGAGAGTCCAAACGGTTTAATTTAAAAGTTAATTTATTAAAGTTACCGCTTACAATTATGTTATTGTTTTAAAGATTCTTCTTTACCCTAATTATTGTGTTAAGATAAGATTCAGCTTTTACTTACTTTGAATTAAAGAGCGAAATAACAAAGTATAAATAATAAATACTTAAAAGTTAAAACAATGGAACCATTCATATATTTATGAACAATTAGTCATTCAGAGTTTAAAATAACAAATTTAACCTATCCCAAACTAGCAACTACTGTTTGTTCAAGGCTAAAAAATTAATGATGTTATAAAATATGATATTTTTTCAAGGTACAATTGGTACTGTATAGTTATTATAGCAATTAGAAAAAATAAATAAAATGGCAAACAAAATATGTACACCAGTTAAAAAATTTAATAAATATTTTATATTGATTCACTATATCTTAATAATATTGAAACGTAATAATCCAATTCAAATATTCTGTTTTTTTCATTTTTCTTATGAGATTATACAGTGTTGTAATATTCCATCTTTAAAAGAATAAATATGTATATATATATATATATATATATATATATAATATATATATATATATATGATATATATATATATATATATATATATATATATAATATATTATATTAATATATATATATATATATATGATATATATATATATATATATATGTATATATATAGTATATATATATATATATATATATATATATATATATATATATATATATATATATATATATATATATATATATATATATATATATACAGTAAAGGCAGAGTACTGCGAACATAGGACAATCTTGGACGATTTTGGATGTACCTAAAAACACCGCACGCATTGCTTATCGATCAATAATCTTCCAGCAAACAATTCAATACGTTTATTTCTGAAATAATTCTTTAGTATCGAACGCTCGACAGCAATAGTTGTACAGTGTCGAATATTACTGACCAAAAGTTTTTTTAATAAAATAATTATTATTAGTAATGGATGTTTACGAACTGAAAGAGAAATTAAAATATTTGAATGGTATCACCGTGGAAATCCTGTTAGGGGAATTAGGGAATTATTTATTAATTTATTTATAACTAAGCCGACTCCCACGATTTCCACTATTTACTCGAGTCATTAAAAACTTTCTGACATTTGGTTGTTTAACTCCAAGAAAACATAAACATGATAGTGCCCCGAAAAAAAAACCAGGAAAGGAAAATGAAAGAAATTATGGTAGTGACAAGTGTTATTAAAAATCCTACAGTTTCCATTAATACAATTGCAGAACAGGTTGATTTGTGCAAAGATCAGTGGGAAGAGTGCTGAAAAAAATTTATACCGCTCTACAAAGTAAGAAAAACCCACGAAATTAACCCTGATGATCATTTTAGACAAATATACATTTTTAAAACTGTAATGGGAAATGAAAAATAACAATGCATTTATAAGAAACATTGTTTTTACTGATAAATCGACATTTCCACTTCATGGTCTCACCCAACGATTTTTCTGGGGTCACGTAAAATCAGAAATTTATGGTTTCCAGGAGAATAGGGCTATTAATCTACAAAAATTACAATTACAAATTGAGAATTCTTTTAGGATTATTACCCTTAACATTCTAGCAAATATCAAAAAGGCGTTTTTATGACAATCTTGGTAATTTTGTGGCTCAAGAAGGTGGTTTATTTGAGCATCTTTGATAACTTGAAAGAGTTTTTTGTATATTTTATGAATGCACATTAAATTATTTTCTTAAGAATATCTTCTACGTTTCATTATTTATTAGAAAAATTATTTTATTTTATTAGGAAAAACTGTTTGCCTTGGTTTTTAAGACCGCAGCAAACGTTGCGGTCTCGTAAGCAACTAATTTTAAATTTATGGCTTATAAAAAAATCAGATCGAAGTCGGTTGACGCTAGCTAGGCTCTTGTTACTTGCCTACAAACACTGCATCCTCTAACTGAAAATAAAAACGTAGTACACAACTAAACTGGGCAGATAATTCTTCCAATTTATCACCGCATTCCCACCAGTCAACCAAAAATAAGCCAACTAAGGAAACGAGACGGAAATTGAAATGCAAGCCACAAGATTATTATTGGTATTTTAGAATTGGGTTCATCCAAAATCGTCCAGGAGCCTCCTATGTTCGCAGTAGACGGTGCGCTTTACTGTATATATAAACAGGAAAAAGATTGAAACGACATGAATTATTTGTTAACAGTTGTCAGTTTCACTCCAATTTTAAAATAAATAAACTGCTAGCGTGCTATATGCTACTTTATTTGGAGTTCTCATTTTTAATGCAGATTAGATATTAATAAGGCAACACCCATTAGAAAACTGAACAACTCCTAACTTAAATAAGTCATTTAGTTTTCCAACCTTTTTGTCTTGTTTTTATTTCCAAATCTTCTTGATTAATATTTAAATTAGAGTTAATAAATGCTCCAATCACAGCATTTTCATGTTTGCGATTGTTCCGGTAAAAGTCATAATAAGTTTTTCGCTAAAATTCTCTAAAATTTACAAATGCTTTGTAGTAATTCTTTACGGTACAATTTGTTTTATAAATTGATGAACATGTTTACCCCGAATCTCCGGGGATTGACAGTGATATAGTTTGTTGGGCGGTAGCATGGTAAATAGGCACTCAAGGGGTAGCGTTTTGTTTGTAAAGCTTTATATACAGGGTAAATGAAAAAACTAACTATCGGAATATATAGTTAATATATATATATAAATTTTTAAAAATTGACAAAAAATACAGGGGAACGAAAAATTTTATTCTCGTTTTAAAAATATTCTTTTTTTTTTGGTAAATAAAAGTTGTTTCATGAACTTTTATTGTCATTTTAAAAATACAAACGTTCAACGTAGTGAGCCAGCCTCTTCAGGTATACAGTGTGTCCCAAATTGGTGGGGAATGTATGGGGATCTTGGAAACCACGATAGATAGAAAATCGGTTAAATGGGGAAAGTTTTGGACAATTATGTTAGTAAGCTAATGCCGTTTACTACAAGGTTCTATCTATTCAGGTTTTGGAGAAATTTTGAAAAAACCTGAAACATGCATTTTCGAAAATCGGCCATATCTTTTTTATAAGTGAAAATTTTCCAAATCTGTAAAAACTTCTTCAAAGCAACTTTTTTTGTAGAATATGACCAAGTAGTCAATTTTTATTTTCTACGTTTCGGCTTTTTAGAATCATCATCAACTTTATTTTTTCATATGGACGCCATATTGGATTTTTACGCAGCCAAATAGTACTTTTTATTCTGATTTCAACAATGTATAACATATTATAATTTAAGAGTTTATAACCTCATTTATTTTAAAAAACCAATATTTTCTCAGTTGGCCTTGATTCCGGCGAACGTAATTTTTTTTGTAAACAATAAAATATTAGTAATTGGCAAAATAGATAAGCTAAACAGATATTTTACAGAAATGGGTTTCCAGAACATAGCTATAACGTTAATACCGTGTTACAACAAGACTACACCTAACAAGTTAATTGAAACAATGAAAACAAACACTGTTAGTCAACCTTTAACGGCTGGCTATATTCGACCGGTAAATTAAGTATGACGTCATATGTTAAGTCACAAACGACGCGTTTCCGGGCTGAATAAATTTAGCCGTGAAAAGAAAAGAGGTTATGTTTTTTGTTTAGTTGTTGTTTAGCGGTTTTATTTGCTGCCGTGAATAGGCCTTTTCATCATGTGACAAGCGCAAGCGCAGTCGCCATGTTGAAATAGCGGCAATTCAAAAGTTTCGTACTTTTTTTGATCGACAATGGCTGGGAATGCAGTATTATCTCCCAATTAAATCATTTACTAGAAAAAATCGTTGATGGTGCTTCACTGATTTATAATTCAGTTGAAGCCCATAATTGTACGCAATTAAAAAGATGGCTCAAATGTCATGGACGTCCTCAAAAAGGAAAAAGAAGTGAGCTGATTGAGAGGTTTGGCATCATTATTCTTTTTACTATACAAAAAGTATCTATAATTTTATTCTAATTAGCCTACCACATATATACAATTGTTATATTGTTATATAAAATAATATGTATTGTATTTAAATGATTTATAGCGTATCACCTTTCATACTTCATAACAACACCGATTCATCGTTCCTTTTCTTACTGATATCATAATAATAATCGATTAGAAAAACTTATTTGCTAATTAAGGCACTTTTTCTTTATTTTCGTATTTCTTTTCTTCAATAACTATACTTTCTTTAGTATTTTTTTTTATTTTAATTATGTGTTTACAGGCCCTTTAACATGCTTGTTTACAAAAAACAGTACGAAAAAAATGGCTGATACTGACGCATGCGCACAAAAAAAAATGTGATCAAGAGGCCTATTATTGTGAATATATATTATCGTTTTCTGTGCAAGAATTAGAAAAAGCAGATAGGTAATCGATACAATAACAAACATTATTTTCACAAAATATTTAGCTAAGTTTGTAATTTTTATAGTATAGTAAAAGTATAGTAAAAAGTATAGTATAGTAAAATGGCTGATATTGAAAGTAATATTGAGATAGAATCTCAATTTGAAAGTTATAATAAAGTTCAAAAGGCCATTGATGAGTATTTGAGAAGAAATTAAATATAATACTGTGGAAAAGGGATGCCAGGACAATTCAGTCAAGTAAAGTTAAGCGCTTTTTAAGAAGTCTATCACTCGCCGAAAATGAACGCATTTCGGCAACTAATTTTCGTATCCATTTTCGCGATATTTTGAAGACGGTTAAATTTATCGAACCAAAGTAAAAAAAATCTGAAAGTCCTCTCTTTTTGCTATGTCTGTGCTGTAATAGATTTTTTCAATTTTGACCTTGGTGATCCAAAATTTTAAATATTTGTTTATTAAAATGGTCAAAGTTTATAAATTGTTTCCTCAGTTATAAAGATTTATATCAAAAATTCATTACAGCACCGACACGTTTGAAGTTTTAGCTTTCTAACCATAAAATTTATAAGGATTAAAAAAAAATTAATCCAAATTTTATGATAACTTCGAAACCTTTGCAGCGCTTTGTAAAATAATTTAAATTCATCAATAGGCTACTCATAGTTGGTGTCAGGGCGGAGTTACATAGAACAGGGTCGGAGTTAAAACAGCTAACTGTATTTTATATTTTAGCATTTACTTCATGTCTATCAACAGCTTGTGATATATTGTCTTGTAATAAAGCCATTATTTATGTTACTAATTTCTTACCGATTATTCTAAAGACAATTTAAATACTAGATACTATAAAATAGGTATTGAAAGATATTATATATTTTTATTATACGCCTGTTTTGTAATACCATTTAATTGGCCTATATAATATTATTTTTGTATGGTTTTTATAAAATAGTGTAAAAAGAAAACCTGTTTAGTATTGAGATTCTTTTAGGTAATAGAGTTAAAAAAATCTTATTTTTTTTGCACCAGGTTTGTAAGCGTTAATCCTAGAATTAAATTTTTACATACATTTTACAAGTAATTTTACAATAAATAATTTGAATTTTATTCTTTCCGTATATACAGAACTGCCAACTGGTGTGTCGATGTTCAATAGCTTTTTGTGGTATATTTAAGGAAAGTTTAAAATTTATATAAAATTAATTGAGCTATACTACAATTTTATTTTTGTAAGAAATACATTCGTTTGTCCGTTTTGCGCGTTACATCAGACGATCTACCTTTTACACTTTTTTAAATAAATTAATAAATAGTTTTTAAATACAGAAAACCAAACTGGTTATAGTAAAGTAATATTATTTATATAATGGTTTGATTTCCTTTTTCGTCAAAGCGGCATGCCGACAACACGTTGGCAATAAATGAACAAAGGGGTCGGTTTTCCAAGAATAATAAAATTTATATTCTCCCACTTTATTAAATGCATTTTGAGCAATGAGAGATGAACTGGATGCAATGAATTAGTTTGATTTATTCAGCAGTAGATAACGAATTAAAATATTTATTTTGTCTTCTGTCCGAAAAATTGGTGTGCGTTGCTGTGTTTTTTTTTAAGTAAGTAAATCTTGGTTTACCCTAGTATATAATTTATAAAATCACTAATTATGGGTAAGTGCTATTAGATTTTATTATTTAAAATGTATAAAAATATTATTAGGTCAGTATAAAAATAACGTTTATGCAGTGTTTCACGTAAGCTGGCGTCATATGGGAAACTTTGTTATTATAAGTTTACGAAAAAACTTATTCTTTATAAAAAGGTCTGTATGGCCAAAACCTCAAATACAACCAATCAGAGATTTTTCAAAAATGTGTTTTTTTGTTCCAATGTAAAGTACCTTTACATTGGAAAAATAATTTATAACAAGGCTCAAGAATTTAATTTATATATATATATATATATATATATATATATATATATATATATATTATATATATATATATATATATATATATATATATATATATATATATATATATATTATATATATATTTTTTCTTAACCACAATAGAGTTTTTAAATTTGAGCCTGACAATTTTTTGGTTTTCTATAGCACATTTAATCCTAAACATGATTAGGTATCTAACTTTTCGTTTTATCGCTGAGAGTCAATAAAATGTTATATTTTGTATTTTAACATCAAATTTATTTTACGTATACATGCTTTCTTTAAGAAGTTAAAAAGTTATTTAAAAAAACACAAATTTTAGATTTTAAGTTAACTAGGCTAAAAACGCCATTGTGTTACAAAAGAAAACAAGGGCATAAACTTTATGTTTAAAACTTTATTATATAAAGTAAAAATTATTTTATTTGTTTCAGAAGTTATTTTTTTTAAAGAGAAGTAAAAAATTCAAACTACTACTTTAATTTAGAACTGTTTTCAAGTTGGTGGATTTAAAATTTAACAGTTTGTTTTAAAAAGAGTAATTTTGCTCTTAAGCAGTTTTTAAGTTCTTTTATTTACTCTATATATCCTAACTTTTAATTAATTAATATAGTTTAATATCAGGCAACAACTTTTTTAAACAATTAAATTTTCTACAATTTCAAATAAAAACGTTTCCCATTTGTTGCAAATTGAATGTACCACACTGTATGTAACTCTTTTTTATGATGGTAGAAACACGAATATCCTTCCCTTGGTATAGGTATTTATAATCCATTTTCTTCCTATCATCTAGTTATTAGATATGGTATTTTTATGTATTGTTTTATTAAAAATTTAGTCAAATCTTTTTTTTAAATTTGTTTATATAATACGTATAATACTGAAAATACACAAAGTCAAATAAACAAACGATGTTACTTTTTTTAGTTACTATACCCCTACACCCACATTTATTCTTACTTCAACATTTTTAACCTTAATGTACTTTGTACTTCAAAATCAACTTTATTTAAAAAAGAACAGAATTATATTATTCCTTAAATTGAGAAAATAAGGCAAAACCCAAAAAAACTATTATGTTTTTTGAAAAGTTGACAGTAACTAATAAAATTAGAAATATTTTAATAAAAACTGGTACCTATTAAATTAAGACTTTAAATTTTCTAAAACTTTTAAAATATTTACAACTCTCGTAATGAGGCAATTTTCACGATTAGAGTTTTTTTGTTTGTTAGGTTGTCATTAAGCTCCTTTTTCTGCAAATAAATGTTTGTTTAATAAAGGCTTTTTAATTTCCTTTCAATATTGTTTCCTTCCCCGACCAAATCCTTGATATCTTTGAAGAAAACTTCGAAACATGGAAAAAAGCGCATATAATTTAGTTATTTAAGGAGACACCGAAAAATTATTTACTAAAATTATTAAAATATTTGTCAATAATTCAGTTATATTAGTTAAATAACACATATTTTTTGAGAAAACATTACTTAAAAACATAAATGAAGTATGTGAAAAATAACATAACATTATATTTTTTATAAACTTGATATTCTAAACTTTTAAAGGGGTATTTTTTACATTTTAAGCTACCTCTAAATTATGTTACCAAAAAGAATAATACATAACTCTACTATATTGTTACAAGTAGAACTTTTAAATATCAGTATATGATAATTACATTACCGCACTACTTCCGTAGTTTTGCAACGCGGAATATAAAATAATTGGATTGTTAAAGAGATTAAATAAATCTTTAACACCCTTTATGCCAAAATCAAAAGTCATCCTGTAAAATATCGAATATTTATTAAAGAACGCCCTTTACATATTTTTTACATTATAATATACATTTGGGTTAGTCACATAAAAAAAATTATGAAATAATTTAAATTTAAAGTTTTAGGTAAATATCGGAAAATGTAGCGTAACAGAAGCAAAACGAATAAATTAGCCAATACTTTTTATTTAGAAAATTTCCAAATGATTGTGTCTTTTTACGCCATCCAAATATTTAACCAATAGGATAATAATTATTAATTACATTAGGTACATATTTACGAAAACAAATATTCATATACTCTTTATCCACCCGCCGCGCGCCGCGCCGTACTATGCAATCGAAAACATAATCGCATCGATACATTGGATTTGGAAGAAACGGGTTTTATTTTGTGGAAGAAGCTAAATAAAATATAATATTTTTAATGCGGCTATAGGAAAATTGTGGTAGTGGGAATAAGCAAGTCTCCGCCCATCGTCTCCGCGTCCTTTCCCCCGACCTATAAAGGCGCCCTGTTGAGTGTAGCGTAAATAGTTTCTTAAGTGATAAACTTATTTACTACGAATTAAAATATGCTTGTGTTTATGGAGGTAGAAGTTTTGTTTCGTGCAGCAAGGGCTTACGTGAATTGTCGTAAGTATACCATAGATTTTTTAAAAATAATTTTAATGGAGCCCGTTAATAAATAATTGTCAATGTTATAGCACTGATAGAAAGGAATGCCCATTTTTTATCAGACTTAGGGCTTCAAAAGATGGAAAAAGTTTAGAAATTATAGCTATGAACAATGAACACAATTATACTATTTCAAAGGTAAATGAATAGGAATAAACTGGTGGTATAGCAAATACCTATATTACGTAAATAATAAACTGTATGCTATTTTACAAACTATTATTTTACGGTTTCAAAACTTTTTGTTTTGGAAAGTGAATTTTATCAGTTAATACATCTGAGAATACAGTTAACAATAACTATAATTTGGAAGAAAACATGATATAGAACGAGCAAATATAGAAACTAGTGTTTGGGTTCCAGCAGAAAATGTGGTAGTAGAAGAACTGTTACTAGAAAACAATCAAATCCCCGATAATTTAGATTATTCTTCTTCAAATAAGATTGTAATACTAGAGGATATTTTATTGCCTAATATTTTAGAGCAAAACTCAAATGATCAAAATACAGAAGACGGGTTTAATATATGAAAAAAATAATATAAATCTTTTTATTTTTTAGGACTTACAGATAATTAAAATGCCGAAAATAAAGTGGTAGAGTAAAAGGTGAAGCTCTCACAGTGATCGGTTTACCTAAAAGAAGAAGGATTAATAAAAAACCTATTCCATTTGTCAAACTTAGCGTTAAGGAAAAACAACATTTTATTTTAAAATTGCTAAGTAATAATATTGATGAATATACGTCCTTAAATAACAATGTTAAAAAGTTACACAGCTGACCTTCAATTAATGGAGTTTGACAGTAGACTATATGATAAAAATATAAATTTACAACTAGTCAGGTAGGTTAATTTATATAAAAATAATATGATTAATTTGATATAATTAGCTGTGTGTCTATTTTAGAGAGATAAATTTACTGATGAAGCCTTCCAGAGATTCTTCAAACGATCTCTTTAAAAAGAGAAACAATTAAATTTTCATGTTCTTGTTGCGGCAGTGAAGTAGACATATACGCAGAGCAGCCTGATTTCAAGATATGCACTAGTTGCCTCAAAAGATACCACAACAAATGTATCGAAAAAATTAAGAAAGATTGGTGTTGTCCAACATTTTTTTCCAACCTTTAATTTTGTTTAAATAAACTGAATTGAAACATTTTACATTTAAACACTATAATACTTTTTCCTCTCCTTTTCCCGGTCAAATATTATTTAGCCGTGATACACTACTTTGGTATAACCTCACTTTTTTTCCGGCCGAGTCTTATTCAGCCGGTCAACTTATCACTCTTTAGATATGACGTCACAAATGATGTAATCCATTAAATTAACGGTCGAATATATTCAGCCGTTAACGGCCGACTAGCCACAGCGGAAAACAAAAACAATGAAAAGTGGCTAAACTAATAATCCTACTAAATTGAAGATGTAAAATAACGACCTAAATTCAAAATGTTGTCCACATTTCTCAACATATTAACGATATTTGTTTAAATAGACCTAACTACCCTATGAATGGTTAACTTAGGTGAGTGGAATCCTCTATCCAACATCCCTGGCTGAAGATGTTGGATTTTCTTTAAATTGTTGGTTAACTGTAGCATCTCGTTGTCGATTTTCTTCAACGTACTTCTTAGGTCGTGGTTTTTTAAAACTTCCGAATTTAAGCAAATTTGTAACCAGTTTTTGAAAGTATGTTAGTTTAGGATGTTGCCTTTCAGGGAAATTGTCGAAATACGTTTGCGCAGCTTTATTAACATTTCTATTGCTTTGGAAATAACGTTGCAAAATATCAAGTTTTTCTTTAAATAATTAATTATTTTACAAAGTTAAAAAAATTTTAATAACGTACCCGAGCTAACTTGATAATGACGCTAGATGACATTCGCCAGAATCAAGGCCAACTGAGAAAATATTTGTTTTTTGAAGTGGATGAGGTTATAAACTCCTAAACTATAACATGTTATACATTGTTGAAATAAGAATAAAAAGTACTATTTGGCTGCGACAAAAAATATGCGCCCATATAAAAAAGTAAAGTTGATGATGATTCATAACTTTACTTTTTCATATGGGCGCCATTACATTTTGTTGTAACACGGTATTAACGTTATAGCTATGTTCCCATTTTTGTAAAATATCTCTTCAGCTTATCTATTTTGCAATTACTAATATTTTATTGTTTACAAAAAAATGACGTTCGCCGGAATCAAGGCCAACTGAGAAATATTTATTTTTTGAAATAAACTCATAAATTATAAATGTTATACATCGTTGAAATCAGAAATAAAAGCACTATTTGGCTGCGTAAAAATCCAATATGGCGTCTATATGAAAAAATAAAGTTGATGATGATTCAAAAGCCGAAACGTAGAAAATGAAAATTAACTACTTGGTCATATTCTACAAAAAAAGTTGCTGTTTTTACAGATTTGAAAAATTTTCACTTATAAAAAAAAAATATGGCCGATTTTCGAAAATGCATGTTTCAGGTTTTTTCAAAATTTCTCAAAAACCTGAATAGATAGAACCATGTAGTAAACGGGATTAGCTTACGAACATAATTGTCCAAAACTTTCCCCATTTAACCGATTTTCTATCTATCGTGGTTTCCAAGATCCCCATACATTCCCCACCAATTTGGGACACACTGTATACTAAATAGGTAACATGACTATGCGGGTATTTATGCTAAAAACAAACGTTTAATTTTTTATTAAAACTATTATGTTGGTGACAGGAGAAAATTATTTTTTTTTTCATATTCAACCCGACAGAACTTAGGACTCTAACAGTTAAGGTTGGGATTAGCGACATAAATTAAAGAGTACTTAATTTTAGTCAATAGTTTAAGGTTTGTAAAAAACGTTGTTCAAAGTTATTATCAGTACAAGGCGTAAAAAAAGCCGTCCCTGCAGCTGTGAGAAATTTACAACCCGTACTTTGTAAAAAGTCATACTTGGTATTTCATCTTATTAAAATAAAATTGAAATATACCTGGTAGTTCAGCCATTATATTTAAAAAACTGGACTCTACTTGAGCTCTTTGGGAGCCAATATCTACGAAGAGAAGGGCTACACAAGAAAAGTTTATATGAACTTGTACTATTTTTTTTTTCTGTTTTTTTTTATAACCGAGAGATTTGCGGCTTTTGGAATGTTTCCTTAACTTGTGTGCTAACACCTATCTATCTACCTATCCATCTATCTATCTATCGTAGCATGGTGAGTTCTCTCGTTGGGGCCCTAAGCTCTACACCAACCTTTAAGCATACACAGGTTCCGCAACCCTGTATATGTATGCATTCCTTTTACACTGATATGGCGCTGTCATTTTGCTTACTAGAGCCCCAATTTTCTCACTAGTGATGAGAGTCCTGTTATTGATAGGAATCTGATGTCATTTAAGTCCAGCCATGCCGTTCCTAGACATTTCCCTCTGAAGTGCCCTAGTGTACGGCAATCTCTAAATATATGTATGGCGTCCTCACTTCTCTCTACACACCATCTACATGTACTTGTCTTATTTTTACCCATCTTGTCGAGATAGTGTCTGTATATCTTTCAGGTTTCTCATTTGCACCCTATTGAAGTCCTTTATGCTCATCGATAGCTCCTTCCATAGGTCTTCCCCAATAATAGCCTTTGATTGTCTGGCTTTTCTCTATCCAGGTTGCTATCTCTGTCATATCCGTATTATAAGAGGTTCTCACGATTTATTCAGGTCCATTGTCCTTAGCTCCCCAATTGGCGAGTTTGTCAGCCATTTCAGTCCCCGGGATCCCTTTGTGTCCAGGGACCCATTGCAGGGTGACTATGGCGGTTTTCGTTAGTTTATTAATTGCTTCTCGACATCTATTCGCAAGTTTTGATCGGTGCTCTGTATTTGTTAGAGCCCCGGTCGCTGCCTTACTGTCAGTACATATGGTTATCTTTTCCCCTGTATCTTGTATTAGAGCAGTATTGGCTATTGGCTATCGGCTATTGGCTATTGGCTATCCTGCTTCATCGAAAGAGCCCCAGTTCTCACTTGGCCCATGATGTAACACCTTTCTACATATCAAATAATAAATTTCTACCCCCTCCGGAAGTGCCCCATAATTTTGATAAGTCGTCGGTAGTATACTGGAAGATTTTCAAAATGGAATATCTCAAAAACTACTTTTCACAGATAATATGAATACTTATGTACATTTCCATATCAAAGCTTATACCTATATGTGGAACGATAACAAAGTTATGATATGGGAGAAAATACGCTAAAACATTTCGTTTATTATGCAAACTGCATGCGTCAAGCCAAAAACGAAAATAGACGCATTTTAAAAATATACCTAGAAACTAAACAATAAATCTTACATTTTTTAAAAACAACTGTTAATATAAATAGTAAAAGTCACCCCCAAAATTAAGGTAAAAGCTTTTACACCCCCCATTTCGTCCACCCCGTTTTCACCTCACTGCTCAATCCTTTTAATAAATCATGGCCAACGCACCGTGACTATCGAAAAATATTAAAACATCGCACGGCGTTATTCTATTGTTTTTCCCGGAAACACAGATTTGCCAGAAAGGCGGAAGGACATTGTGTTCACCGGAAAAGACGGAAGGGTAGACGGGCGTCAACAGTTGGCACTCTTGACAATCGAGGGATTCCCCCGATTAACAGTTGGTGAAAATAAATGTGAAGCGCGTGGCGGTGGCCGTGCGATGATTTCCGGTGTGGTTTCTAAATTATTTTTGTTTTGAACGATGCGATGTTTATTTTAAATACAATTTATGTTTAAGCAATAATAAACCTAGACTATGAGAGGAAAATAATAGTCAAGGAGGTGAGTTGCTACTTCAAAAACAATGCAATAAGATCGTTTTTAAAAATGATTTCATAATCTACAGTAAAAACCAATAAAAATCTGCGTGTTTGCATTTAGTTTTCCTAAAACAAGCAGCAAGGCCAAATTTATGTCTTTCGTAGAACCCAGCAATTGTGGCAATAAGGATGCAGACTGTAATGCTGCAATAATAAACGATCTACGTAGCAATTCTGTTGTCGAGCTGTTGCATAGTCTCACTAACGGGTTAAGGTTTGTTTCGTTTTTCTATTATAGTATTTATAATATTAATTATTAAATTAAAAGAATTAAGCTATGAAATATATTAACATATTAAATCTTATTCGTTATTACATGTAAATAAATAAGATATATAATCTTATAAATACCAAATAACAATATTCTAAAATTAAATAAATAACTTAATCTATATTTAAACATTATAAACTTCATCAAGTCCTAGGTCTTCCTGGATTGTTCCTAGGACCGATGCTGCATTACCCCGTTGCACAGCTAAACCAATTCTTTGGATGATGATTTTTTTGCAAATTTCATTAATAAAACCCTTAGCCTCATCACCCAAAGGACCAAAAGTTTCAACAGCAAAAGGAATGAGGATAAAGCGTTCTTCAAGCCTTTATATTTCAGATGTTTTTTATTCTCGGCAATACGAGCAGCCGCACCTCAAAATTAGAAGTTTTTTCCAGATAGGATTTTGCAAGCGTATGGCTGCAAGTAGCGTCCCAAAGTAATTGTTTTCCATATTTCCAGGGAATTGGTCATTCCATCTACCCGTTTTCCATCCTTTCAAACTCCAAGAGGCTCTAATAAGAAGGATTTTCAGCTAAAATCAGAGCTTTTTGATAATGTCATTTATCTGCTGTGTCTAGAAGAACGCCCTGCGCTTTTTTGCAGCTTAACTCATGTAGGCCATAAATATCAGCATTTTGCCGCAAACGCAGGTGTGCTCTCCACAAAGGCAGACCAAGTCTGAGAGCGATGGAAATATGGAATGTTTGTTGTCTAACAAATTTCCCAAGGACGAAGATGGAAGTGCGTTAATCCAAGCATACCCAGGGGCCTGAAGAGCAAGTAGACGTGCCTTATCTTCACTTGTCCAAACATGTTTGTAATATATTTGTGAAGAGCTTGGCAAATTAAAAGTCAAAATCTTTCTGTTTTTTTGGTAATTCTTGTGGTTGATTTTGAAGATTGCAAACAGATAACCATCTTACAAAACAATTGCTGAAATCATTATCTCTTGCAAGAATATAGGAAGGTAAAATTTTGGAAAGTAAACCTGACACGTCATTGATTGAACCTAAAAAGGCAGAAATAAACAGGGTGGATGTATCTCTTATTCCAAGACCTCCAAATTTTACTGGAAGAGTGCTTTGTAACCAAGAATTTAATTTAATATCACAATTTGTTATGTCTTGAACTAAACTTTGTAATACATTATCAAAATTACAAAGTAATTCTGGAGATTTAACAAGGTGAACATCTTAACAAATAAGACATTCGAGGTATGGCAAAGGAATATTTTAGTAAATAATAGGAAATATGTGAGTCTATAAATTTTAATTTGGTGCTAAGAGATTTTAAAAATTCTGTCTTTTTATTAATTGAGTATTCAATTTCACTTGACGAAAAAGCACTTCCTAATAAATTAAAATTTGAAATTGGAATTACTGACAGATTAGGAACAACACTTAAAAAATTTGATAGTATATTGGAATGATCTTTAGATAAAACAGTTAATTGACACTTATCAAAATTTAAATTTAAACCCAAATCTTTACTTCCTTTGATTATTTTATGAAAATTATCATAATTTTTAAATTAAAACTGAAAGAAGCTTTTACTCGTCATGATTAGCCTGCTCTAATAGACAATATCTCTGTAGTTTTAAGAAAAACGCGTTAAAACTTTTTTAACTTTCGATTCCAGCTTCATTGCGCCGAACAATTAATTTAGCCATAATTTTTAAAATACTTATAATTTCGAAAAATCCTTTTAAGAAGATATTCTTGGATATCTAACCTATTGAATAATGAAAAAATCGATTTTTTAAAACTTTTTAGACTAGAATAACCCCTTAAGGAAATCTGATAGTTTAAAACTAAGAAAAATGGTATTTTTATATAAAACTTGGATATTTTTAAAGATTTTTACATGCCAGGTCTTCAAAGGGATTCGTTTCAGGTGCAAGTTTAATTTTTTCTTCTAAATCTAAAAGAATTGACTATCATGACAATATGAATTGTAAAATGTTAGAAAATAGTTAAAAGAACAGTTAATACCCAATTTGCAAGAGCCTACTTTAATTAATAATAATAGACAATTCTTTATATCATTCAAGAATTTTAAATAAACAACCAAATGCAAAATGGAAAATAGTAAATTGTATGGTTGGTTGATAAAAGAGAATTAGAAACCCCTGCCATATATGTTTAAATTCGAACTTTTTTTTGTGGGTAAATCACTAAAAAAGCAATAATTATTCAGTTTTTGCGTGAATACGACCATGAAGTTTTACGATTGCCGCCGTACCATTGCCAGTTTAACGCGATAGAATTTTTATTGGCAGAACCAACATTTTATTACGGAAAGCATGCGGGTGATGGGCTTAAATCTAATCAGGTTGAAGCTGTTTGGAAAAAGGCACTGGACCACGTTACAAAGGATATTAATGAAAATTAATAGAACAGAAAAATAATTAGAACCTGGTGAGAGAGGAAACAAGTCAGCAGATCATTACCCCATGCGAGGCTGACTCGAAAGATGATAAACAGTTTTTTGATCCTTATTGTAATAGTGAAACCTATTAATTAGTATATAATTAGTTTGCCTTTCTGTCTATAAAGTTCATAAATCAATATCTCTTACTTTATTTTTATAATTTACTTTAATTCTCCATCTTTACCTTCTTTCGTTTACACTTTTTTTCTTTTTTAAAAATAATATTTTTCTTTTAGATTCTTAGGTAATTCTTTATTTTTGTTTACGTTTTCAAAATAATTAATGTTTTTTTTATTATTATTTAGGCAATATTTTTCCATTTCGTTAAGTTTTTAGCTTTAATTAAATAAAACAACAAATGCAATGGAGTTTTAATTAAAGGGTGCAACAAAAAAGTGAAAAAAACTAGCGGTTTTTGCAGTCCCCTGTATTGTGGGACTATCGTTTATTTTGAGACAAGTACTACACACAAGCTGTGCTAATTTGATTCAGTTAAAGAATATGTCACCAAGTTCTAAGAACATATATTTAAAGTATTTTTTATATTATAGATGGTAAACCGTGACGTATATGAATATAATATGTGTATGTATTTAAACTTTAAACGCGTTTTTCTCTGAACCCTTTTTTTTTTTTAAATTAGCGTACACGATAACTCGAAAAGTTATTGATCGGTCTCTCCGAAATTTTGCACACATCTTTCTAATAATATTACTTTCTACATAAACCACTGACCTCAATATGGACCGGTAAAGGGTATCAGATGCGCGGTTCAAAAGTGAGATTTTATGGGCGAAAAAATGTGTCCGTGCGCCGTGGCTCTAGTCATCTCTTAGGGTCCTAAATCATCCCAGAACGGACTAGCAGATCGATTTTATTTACAAATTCGTCGCCGGCAAGTTCCGTACTTCGTCAATTGATGACTTAAACAAAATATATATTACACTGGTTAGAAAACCTGGTTACTGGTTTTTTGATCCACATTGGTTTGTTTAGATGTTGTTCTATACAGAAAAATAACATATTATCCATTGTCAGCTCCTTAAATTCTCTAGTTTTCTGAATGTTACAGCTATGGAAAGCCACAATTTTTGTACTGGTTCACAACTGATCGTTAGTTAATAATAATAAAAAATTGAATACGACTGAACATGACTCTTGTGGCTTATCAAAAAATTAATTTTTTGTTTCATCTATGTAACACAATCATAATAGAAAAAATCACTATAATTATTTATTTCGGATTAAAAAAATCTGAACAAAAAATGTATTGCATTAATATAAAATCAGTAAGTATGATTACAACATAAAACATATTCCCTTAGAGCATATACCTACTAGAGGCACTCTCCGCTTGGAAAACGATCATTTGTGCAAGAAGAAGAATAGCGGTATAACCCTTGCTCCTCCAACGTGATCATTGGTCGGTGAAAGAATATATATACCCCGCTCTGCGTGCTGATTGTCGGTCTCTCCGCGTCGATCTATCGGCACTATGGTTGGGCCACGGAGAAAGGTTTATCCTATGATTCTTTTTCTCTTTCGCCCCTGCCAAACGGCAAGGCTGCCTCTAGTAAATAAATGCTCGTTTTGTATAAATACATTTAAGATGTTTAGAATATCCTTTTATCGCTATCGAAAACATAAGTGTAAGCAGGAAAAGAGTTAATGTTATTTGTATAAACATTTTTTTACCCTTTTGTTTATAAGTCTGTTTCAAACTCAAAAACCGTTTATTGCATCCCCAACTGATCCCCAACAAAGCATAACCCTTTAAATATATAAAAGCGTTCAAACTTCGTCGTTGTAAAGTCGACAGTTACGCGTTTAATAAATTCTAACAGTTTCCAAACCATTTTAACCTAAAAAACTGGGTCTTAATTTAACCCTATCTTTTATTAGCCCTATTTTTCTATTTATATTTTGCAATATTAATTTTGTTAACTCATGGTTTATATTACTGGCTAACATAATTTATATATGTATAGAAACGCAAAATAAAAGAATTTAGTATCTAAATATATAAAAAATATATTTTATAAATATAAATTAATTAATGCCACACAAATTTCTAAGTCTGGAACTGGTCCTGCACCATCGTTTGTTTAGTGCGCGAGGTCGTAAACTTGCCATAAATGCGATTAGTCATTATATATCTAAAGTTAGGTTATCTATGACATAAACCCACAAATTTCCAAAAACAGTTAAAAAAAATAATTTTATCAAAATTCATTTCATTTTTTCCAAGTATTTTATGCCGTCAATTTTTTTCTTTTCTACTTTTCTTTGGATTTATCTAAAAATTATGACATTAATAAGTAAACAGAATTTTAGTTTTTGTTTTCAAATCACTAGATCCGATGCTACAATGCTCGCAGATTGAGAAGTCTCGCTACGACCTTCCTGGAGGAATTTAGTGTACATCCGCCATTTTGAATAATTAAAAAATAATAATAACAAATTATATTATTTTAATGTTTTAATAAACAAGATGCCAATTTTTAAAAATATATAATGACTCTTTCATTTTAAAAAAAAAATTTTAAAAATCAAGTAAATTGAAGCGTTTACAGGTATCTTCCCCTTAAACACAAGAAGGTAAAATTTGTTGAATAACCTGTATTTTTCACATATACAGTATGTCTCAGTAAGTTGGAACCATATGGAAAACTTTTTTATTATTAATTTTACGGAAAAAAGTTATTCCTCATAAAAAGTTCTGCATGGTCTAAAACCCAAAATGCAACTATTAGATATTAATTTTTAGGCGTATACGAGTTTGTCAAAAGTATGAATTTTGCCCAAGAGTAAAGCTCCTATTGACAATTTTAAAATTTTTATGAAGAAAAGTTTTTCGAACTGAACACTTGTTTAAATATGAAATTATAGCAAAAAAAATATTTTGTGTAATTTTTTTTTTTTTTAATTCATTTATTCTTATGAATGAATACAATATGTTAATAACACCCTTTTTTTGTACTTTATAAACCAACGGTTTTATTGCTGTAAAAAAATTTCTCGCTCTTTAAAAAATCATTTATATGTCAGAGATCCAAGAATACATAACTAATAAATTTGGTTTTTTTGTTATAGGGCATATTTAAAAAAAATTTTTTAATCGTAAGTGAATGTGCATTTTAACATTTTTTAGTTCTGATCAACTTTTCTTAATGACAATTGGGAAATTTCAAATTCTAAAAAAAAAGATACTTTACTCTTGGGCAAAATTCATACTTTTTGACAAAACTCGTATACGCCTGAAAAAAATTAATATCTGACAGTTGTGTTTTAGATGATGCAGAACTTTTTATGAAGAATAACTTTTTTTCGTAAAATTAATAATAAAAAAGTTTTCCATATGGTTCCAACTTACTGAGACATACTGTATAAAAATATAAAATAAAAAAGGGAAAAATGGAAGTCCAAAAAATTTAAAAAATACATATGTGAAAAAATTACATTTAGACAACCTACAAACCATACCCAACATATGAGTCAAACTTCGAGTGAAGCTTTAACGCAAGCTCATATACAGGGTGAGTCAACGATAGAGTAAAGTTCATTATTTCATTGGTTTCAAAAGTTATGAGAAAATAGTAAATCAATTAGAGATTCTTAGGATGCACAATTTAAATTATTTTAAAGTATACGGGTTGGCTCAAAAAAGCGTGACGAATAAAACATACATTTTTTAAAGGGAAACACCTTATTTTTAAATTTTGTTTTGAATTCCCTTTAAAATTCTTCAACTTTTTATTAATAATAATGCATACCTAAACCTAATAGTTTTTCCAATATTTCAATTTTTCTAAAAAGAAAATAATTTTCACACTTGAAAAAAATTACGATAGCGCCATTATTTTTGAAGGTAGATCACTCATATTTGATATTAGCGTTATTCGAAGATGACGTAAACGATATATGCAACGGAATTTTAATTAGATGCTACAGGGTGTTCAAAATAAACGAATATATTTGGATCATTTTAAATTGAAAAATCTCGTTTTTTTTTAAAGGGCCCACCATATATATTATTATTTTCTGAAAGATCTTACAAAAACCCACAACTTTTATTAAGAATGTCATATACCTATTTTTAATATTTTTGCATTTATTTTAACTTTTCCAATATTTACCCTTCTTTCTGTCCAAAGACTATTGCTATAACATTAGTTGGCCATGACAAAATGACATTGTCAATTTAACCTGACATCTGAGTAAATAAATTCATAAAATTTATTGTGGTGTCAGTAAATTTAAAAAAAAAAATAAGTATGGATTTTCCTAAAGCTGAATTAATTGATATGATTTATATACTGGGTGAGGCGAAAAGGGAAATTTTTTGGGTTGGCAGTAAGACTTACAAGGCGAAGTACCTAATAGACGTGTACCGACTAGGCAATCTCTTCAGTGTTTAATGGAACGGTTTAATGCTAGTGGTAGATTGAATATAAAAAAACGGAAAGGGGTAAACCGGAATGTTTTACCAATGAGGAAAAAGAATTGGAAATTATACTCCAAGTTCAAGATAATTCCCAGGTCAGTAGCCGTCAAGTAGCAGCTTATGTGATACATCCCAATCTACCGTTAACCGCACCACTAGAAAACACAAATATCATCCCTTCCACATGGAACTACCCAAGAACTTCTAGACCGCGATTTTGAACAAGGTAAACTTCTGCACCGTTATAATGAAGCAATAGAGGCCGACCCAAAATTTTTGTCTAAATAATGTTTTCCGATGACTCTTTTCGCGGGAATGGTGCAGTTAATCGTCATAACATCTTATTATTCAACAGTTAATCCAGTCTGGGTCGGGAAAGGGAAAACCAAAACCATTGGTCACTTAATGTGTGGTGTGGAATAAAACACTTTAATGTAATTGGACCATATTTTTTTTGGAAACAGTTGACGGGCTAGATATTTAAACTTTGCAGAATGATTTTCTCAACTTCCTTAAAAAATTTGATAAATTGAGATCCAACAAATGTGGTTTCAGCAAGATGGAGCTCCTCCGCATTACCATCAAAATTAGAATTTTTAAATAATCTTAAAACAGAAATGGATCGGTAAAAGGTGGATTCATTGGATGGCACCCTCGATCATGTGACTTAACACCACTAGATTTCTTTTTGTGGAGATATGTTAAAGATCGTGTTTATGTGAATCCCCTACAACACCAGAAGATATGGAAAATAGGATTCGGACGCGTGCAGGAGAATAACACCGTTTATGCTAAGGAACGTCCAAGAAAATATACGAAAAAGACTAAACATGTGTATCCAAGTAGAAGGCATAATTCAACATTTATTGAAATAATAATTAAAAATAAGTTAATTTGAGAATAGGTATTTATTATTATTTACTTTTTCTGTGATTTTAAAAAAAATTAAAAAAGGCCCCAAATAATGTTATAGCAATAGTCTTAGACAGAAAGAAGGGTAAATATTGGAAAAGTTAAAATAAATCGCAAAGTATTAAAAATAGGTATATGACATACTTAATAAAAGTTGTGGTTTTGTAAGATCTTTTAGAAAAAATAATATATATGGTGCGCCATTTAAGAAAATCGAGATTTTTCAATTTAAAATGATCCAAATATATTCGTTCATTTTGAACACCCTGTAGCATCTAATTAAAAAAATTCCGTTACTGTATCTTTTTCGTCATCTTCGAATAACGCTCATATCAAATATGAGTGATCTACCTTTTAAAAAAAATGGCGCTATCGTAATTTTTTTGCAGTGTGAAAAATTATTTTTTTTTGAAAAATTTGAAATATTGGAAAAACTATTAAAGGGTTTTGGTATTTATTATTGATAATAAAAGTTGAAAAATTTTAAAAGGAATTCAAAACAAAATTTAAAAAATAGGGTGTTTTTATTTAAAAAATGTATGTTTTATTCGTCACGCTTTTGAGCCACTATGCTAATGTTTTAAATTGTGCATCCTAAGAATCTTTACATCTTTTGTATTTACTATTTTCTCATAACTTTTGAAACCAATGAAATAATAATTTTACCTTCGTTGCTCCCCCCTTTCTATCCCAATGCGCCTTAATATATCAAACTAAAAGTGTCAAACGCTCAAGTAAATAATATTTTGGAGCCACTAAATTTTTTTTAAAATTGAGGTAAGAGGATACCACTTTTGTTTATAATATTTTTTTTCATTTTTTTGAAGGAAAACCCCTTGGATGACATATCTTTTTGAATACCTTTATATTTTAAAGGTATACTTTTGGAACACATAAATAGGTAAAAAAGTTTAGAAAAAAAGCAAATTTTTTTTTTAAAAATTGAATTGGGGGGCGTTGAAAGCAAAAGAGTTTAGGTTTGGGGGGTAAAAAATCGTTAGGGAATCAATAAATCTTCGCCAAAAAAGTTTTAAACGGAACATCTCTCGGCAGGGATGCGATAAGAAGGGGGGAAGCTTATGGTTTTTCGAGATAATTCGATTAGAATCGATGTTTGTGCGTTGACTATGAACTTTTGCCGCTTCTGGGCGGGTTGTGGGTTTTTAAATTTGGGGGCAAAAAAGCCAAAAAAAACGCGTTTTTTTTTGTGTTTTGGGGAAAGGCAAAATTTCAGTGATGTTTGTACTGCTTAAATAAACTAAGCAACGAAAGTACTGCCCAATTTCTAAGAATCTGTTGTACCAAATTTTTAAAAATCTAAAGATTTTTCTTTTTTTTTTGGGGACTTTTAATTTTTAAAAAAAAAAAAAATTTAAAAAAAATTTTTAAAAAATTTTTTTAAAAAAAAATTTTCAAAAAAAAAAATTTTTTTTAAAAAAAAATTTTTTTTAAAAAAAATTTTTTTCCCCTTTTTTTTTAAAAAAAAAAAAAAAAAACCCCCCAAAAAAAAAAATTTTTTAAATAAAAAAAAAATTTTTAAATAAATAAAAATAAAAATTTTTTTAAAAAAAAAATTTTAATTTTTTTAAAATAAAAAAAAAATTTTTTAAAAAAAAAAAATTTTTTAAAAAAAATTTTAAAAAAAAAAAATTTTTTTAAAAACCCCAAAATTTTTAAATTTAAAAAAACCAAAACCCCCTTTTTCCCAAATTTTTTTTTTCCGAAATTTTTTTTTTTAAAAAAATTTTTTTTTCCCCCCAAAAAAAAAATTTTTTTTGGGGAAAAAAAAAATTTTTTTCCCAAAAAAAATTTTTAAAAAAAATTTTTTTTTTTTTTTTCCCTTTAACTTTTAAAAAATTGCCTTTTTTTAAAAAAATTTTTTTTTTAAAAAAATTTTTAAAGGAAAAATTTTTGGCCCCCTTTTGATTTTTTTTTCCCCAAAATTTTTTTAAAAAAAAAAAAAAATTTTTTTTAAAAAATTTTTTTTTTAAAAAAATTTTTTTTTTTTTTTTTTTTTTTTTTTTAAAAAAAAAAAAAATTTTTTAATTTTTAAATAAAAAATTTTTTTTTAAAAAAAAAAAAAAAATTTTTTTAAAATTTAAAATTTTTTTTAATTTAAAAATTTAAATTTTTTTTTAAAAAAAATTTTTAAAATTTTTTTTTTTTTTGGGAAAAAAATTTTTAAAAATTAAATTATTTTAAAAAAAAAAAAGGGGTTTTTGAAAAACGTTTTTTTCCCGGGAAAAAATTTTTCCAAAAAAATTTTGGGGGGAATTTTTTTAAAATTTTAAAAAAATTTTTCCCCAAAAAAACCCCCCAAAAAAATTTTTATATTTTTTTTAAAATATTTTTTTTTTAAAAAATTTAATTAAAAATTTTTTAAAAAAAAATTTTTTAAAAAAAAAAATTTTTTTTTTTGGGGAAAATTTTTTTTTAAAAAAAAAAACCAAAATTTTTTTTAAAAAAAATTTTTTTTTTAAAAAAAAATTTTTTTTTTTAAAAAAAAATTTTTTTTTTTGGGGGTTTTTTTTTTAAAAAAAAAAAATTTTAATTTTAAAAATTTTTTTTCCCCAAAAAAAATTTTTTAAAAAAGCCCGGGAATTTTTTAAAAACCCCCAAAAATTTAAAAGGGAAAATTTTTCCCCTTTTTTTGGGTTTTTTTTTAAAATTTTTTTTTTTTTAAAAATTTTAAAAAAAATTTTTAAAAAAAAGGGGGGGGGAAAAAAAAAAAAATTTTTTTTAAAAAAATTAAAAATTTAAAAAAAAAATTTTTTTTTTTTTGGGAAATTTTTAAAAATTTTTGGGGGAAATTTTTAAATTCCCCCCTTTTTTTTTAAAAAAAAATTTTTAAAAAAAATTTTTAAAAAATTTTTTTTAAAAAAAAATTTTTTTTAAAATTTTTTAAAAAAAAATTTTTTTTTTTTTTTTTTAAAAGGTTTAAAAAAAAGGGGGAAAAATAAATTGAAAAAACCCCCCCCCCTTTTTTTAACCGGAAAAAATTTTCGGGGAAAAAAAAAAAAAAAAATTTTTTTTTTTTTTAAAAAAAAAAAAAATTTTTAACCCTTTTAAAAAAAATTTTTTTTTAAAAAAATTTTTTTTTTTTTTTTAAATTTTTAATTTTTAAAAAATTTTTAAAAAATTTTTAAAATTTTTTTTAAATTTTTTTTTTTTTTTCCAAAAAAAAATTTTTTTTTAAATTTTAAAAACAAAATTTTTTTTTTAAAAATTTTTCCAAAAAGGGGGGGGGTTTTTAAAAAAAACCCCCCAAAAAAAAAATTTTTAAAAAACCCCTTTTTAAATTTTTTGGGTTAATTTTTTTTCCCTTTTTTTTTTTTTCCCCCAAAAAAAAAAAAAAAAAATTTTTTTTTTAAAATTTAAAAAAAATTTTTTAAATTTTTTTTTTGGGTTCCCCCCCCCAAAAATTCGATTCCAAAATTTTTTTTCCCCCCCCCAAAAAAGGGGGAAAATTTTTTTAAAAACCCTTTTTTTCCCCCGGGGCCCCAAAAGCCCCCCAAAAAAAAAAAAAAAAACCAAAAAAAAAAAAATTTCCGGAAAAAAAAAATTTAAAAATTTTTCCGGAAAACTTTTTTAAACAGTTTTATTTGTTGCATTTTACCAAACTGTTAATAGTCTAGTAAAACGGTGCACAAAAAAAGGTCAAAGTGGAAAGTTTTGGTGTAATTGTTTTTATTGGTTTATTTCATGTTTTTTGAGCTGCCTCAACAGTTTTCCAACAAAAATTTGCTCGGCAAATATGAGAAATCATGAAAAAACCAGGAAAAATCATGTTTTTTTTAGTAGTTTTTAGCTTAATTTGCAAAGCAAGCTAGTTACGCAAAAAATGGTAATTTAGTAAAATAGAGAGGAGAAAATTTTTTTTACAATTTATGTCTTTTAACATTTTTTCGTACGTGGTATGATTTCCACGCAAACGAGTACTGAAATCTGGGAGAAATCAGTAATTTTTGGAAAAAGGCAAAAAATAATGAATTAATCAAAGTCATTTTCCCTTTAAGTGAAAGAATATGCTAAGCGAGAGAGAAGATCACGCAAACAGATGTAAGTAGATGTTATGTTCGACAAACAGTGATCCCGACAATGCCACAAGAAAAATTTCTAGGCAATATGAAAAACAAAATCCGTCTCATCTCAATGTTAAAGGACAACTTTGCTGCAGCTGGCATTCACACAAAGCAGGCACAAGAGGATACGGATTCTTTTATTGTCACTGCAGCAATCTCACACAGCAGCATAACTGTGTAGTTATTGTGGGTGCAGATGTAGATCTGCTGGTGATCATGATTGGTCGTTGTCGGGGTGTACATTTAAATTTATACTTTCTGAAGCCAGGTAAAGGGGCAGTTTCACAATTAATTTTTTCTCCTGACTGCCATCCAGACCAATCCATCAGTGACAACATATTGTTTTTGCATGCTATGGGGCACAACTTTAGCCTCGTTCAAATTCGGAAAAATGAGGTTTCTTCAAACCCTTAAGAAAAACCCTGCCCTAACCAAGACCATTCAAATTTTTAAAGATCCTACGGCACTTGCTGACGCTGTTACTAATGCTGGTCTTACCTTTTTCACTGCAATGTACAAATTAACCGATAAGGAAAGAGCGTCCTTGAACAAATTGAGGAATAAATGCTACCTTAGATCTGCATACAAATCAACAGCACATTTGGCGTTACTACCTCCTACCGAAGCTGCAGCACAGCAACATTCTTTAAGAGTTTACTTTCAAGTACAACAATGGCTTGGAAATGAAAAAGATCCTGAACAATGCGGTTAGAAGAAAACCAAAGGATATCTGCAACCAGTAACAACATTACAGCCACCAGCACCAGACGCAGTATTGAAACTAATAGCTTGCAAATGCATAAAGACCTGTTAGACCAACTGTGGATGTAGAAAAGCTGGCCTTAACTGTTCCAGTATGTGCCTCAACTGTGAGAACAGCTGCAATAATATGCCTATTGCAGAAATTGAGGAAGAAGCAGAGAATGATCCGGAGTTACTTGAAGGTAACTGTGCATGGATAATTCTATCTTACCATCATTTATCTACTCACTATTTATTTGTGTGTCAAAATATGTTTCTACTGCTTTCATATATATTCAATATGTTGACAAGTGTTTGAAATTTGGTCTCTTATTGGTTTCAGGCGTTAAAGAACTGGATGGCTGCCCTGAGGAAAGTATGGAACCGGTACCTAAAAGGGCTCGTACAAGTCAATAGATCGGTACTTATAAATTGATATTTTTTATATCTATTCAATAAATTGTTGAATTTTGCAATTAACTCAATTATTTTTGTTTTATACCTAGAAGAACTGAACTGCTGCCCTGCTGAAATCCTTTAACCTGGTGTCTAAGAGAGACTCGTATTAGGTCATACATAGTAAATTGTACTGAAATTTGCCTTTTTTATTAATCTATTAAATAATGTTCACCTACCAAAAATAAAAAATATCAACTAAGGATGTCTTCTGCTATTTTTTTTTAAATGCTTATTTCTCCCATATTTCAGTACTCTTTTGCGTGGCAGCCATACGACGTATAAAAAATGTAAAAAAAAATATATTATAGAAAATTTTCTCTTCTTTATTTTATTACATAAACATTTTTTGCATAATGTTGTGTGCCACCGAATGCAGTAGTCACCGATGACACAAATTATTATTAAATTTGGTTGCTACAATGGATGTAGCACTTAGTTTTACAATTTTGTTTTATTATTTTCAAACTATTTTTAAATTAAATTCCTTTTTGGTTTATTTAAATTATTTATTTAGTTTCTTTTTTTTATAATATTAACTGTCACTGAATATACTAAGATTTACTAGAGACTAACTTAATTGTATGGCTAACCTAAAGATACTGATGCTTGAAAAATACTGCTAGATACTTATTTTTCTACAATTGGGGGTTGTTTTGACCACTAACACTAGGGGCGGAGCCATTTTTAAGATTGGAAATTTCCTTTGTCCCTTTGTATGTAAGTACTATTTAAAAAGGATCAAGTGTTAAAATATTAATTTGGGGTGTTTACGATCGAAGTATACAATAACCTATTTAGGGTTTTATAGTTCTAAAAGCTTTTTAATAGTAGGGTAATAGATTGTTAGTTTAAAGGAAACATTTATTATGCAAAGGATAAGTTTAAATTACTTTTACGTCTTTTTAGAAATATCTACCCTTTTATTAGGGTGTTAAAAGTCTTGGGAAATGTAAATAATGATTATAGAATATTTGGGGTTCTTTGACAATAATGATAATTCTGAATAATGAAAGTAACTAATAAAAATGTGTTATCGTGATACGTAAAAACTATAAAAAACATTAATTATTATAAAAGGAAATTCCGTCTTATAATGTATTATCACATTTATAATAGAATATTATATTTGATCTTGGTTGGATCACAACAATAAATAGCTTGATTTGCAAGTTATAAGCTGAAAACAAAAAAAAAACATGATTTTTAGTGGTTTCTTGATGATTTCTCATATTTGCCGAGCTAATTTTTGTTGGACAACTCCAGATTTGTTTTAGCACCCCAAAAACATAGAATAAACTGATCAAAACAATTACACCAAAACTTTCCACTTAAAACTACCGTTTGATTGGACTATAAGTTGACGGCCTAATAATGTGAAAAATTGAAAAATTACTTGAATGGTCCAGTAAATTTATTTTAATTTAGTCTTTTGTATAGTTGCTGTCGTTATGACCTTACACAAAGCGTAAACGCCCTTTGAATTAAGTTAATTTCTTTTTACTTTTACCGTATATTATCTCTAGGTGGTCTGTTAAAGCACATATTGTAAAATGAATTTTTATCAAATTATTATAAGATTTTCCGATAAAAATTCACGTGACCATGATTTCCCTTGCGACAACCCCGGGCGCATCCCAGTCGGGTAACCAGACTCCCATTCCACGTGGCCCAAAGCGGGAGCCACGCGTTCGCACGTGCTCTAAAAAGCGGTAAACACCCGTCGAGGGTGGGCCGCGAGCCACAGCCACTTTGCTACTATGTAATTATGGGCTCGACAAGGAATCACCATTCGACTTGCGAACGTGCAACTGTATATGAGGTTTTAATATGATAATGTTTTGTCTGGGCTTTGATCGAGAGCTTTCACACGGTTATTAAGTTGTTTTTTGGAGGGCAAAATCCGAGCAAAACACTGTACTTAACTTTTTATCTCGTGTGAATCTGATCCTTATGGGTATTGAATCATTGGACGTGCATGAATTGCGCACTGTATTGGTGGATGAATTTCGCATTGGATTTGTTTTCGTGTACCTACCTATTAGTCCAGGAAACGAACTAAACTGCTCAACAAAAAGATCGTACCATTTAATTTTTAGACCTATTTTCAAACTGCTGTAACTTTTTTAAAAATTACCTTTTTTGAATATCTAAAACGAAGTTTAAAACCGCGTTTCTTCTACTTTAAGCTGTATTGCATTTAGTTTTAGTAAGATAAATATTATCATGATGTGCAGGGGGATCAATAGAATGCTGCAAAAAAAAAAACAAAAAATTGTCCCATTTTAGTGGTAATTTTTTTTGGTCGTTATAATATGGGTTGTTACCAAGGTCATATCAATATCTCCAGACGTTTATGTCAGTTTTTGATTTGAGGACCCCTGACTTGCGATACACTTCTAAACGTCAAATTTTGGTAATCAATTCTTTAAAAAGTTATAACTGGAAAATGGATTGACGGATTTCAACGAGTGTTTCATATTCGGAAAGCTCATTTCATGTAGATTTTTTATGTCCTAAGCACTTTTTGATAGGTTATAATTTTAATGAGTATACGGGGCCTACAAATACCAAAAACGTAGCTGATTTAGAAATCCTAAATATAGGGGAAATTATATTGAACGCCAAAGGGACCATATGTGTGGGTTTTGTTTTAAAAATGGCCAAGTTGAAGTTTGTGTCAATATCTCAAAACGATTTCTACCGTTAATCGATTTATGCTGTTTAAGTGCCTGTAAACTTAATCAGCAAAAATGCGTCGTTATTATGGCATTTGGTTTAGATGGTAGGAATTTTAACAACGTCTTTGGGTTTTAAACATTTTTAAACATAAATTGGGGTATTTTGTTGTACACCCATGATATACGGAGTGATCCAAAGGCTTTCAAAATATTTAATGTTTAATTTTGTTTTTGATGAAAATGTTTTATTATTAGGAATAATATTGTTTTTTATTTTTTTAGACATTGTTGAAGCTTTATTATTAATTCCAAGAAAAATTAAATTAAGGATTTCCAAATAACCCCTTTTAACGTTTAAATAAACGTTAAAAAATAAAACATTCTCTAAGATAAAATGTTTTTATAAATCCAATTGCGTAAAATTCATTTAATAAACAATTTAAAAACAACAATAGTAACAGATCAAATTAATGATGAAAAAAAAAAAAAAACATTAAAATTAATAATGGGTGGGTCCCCGTAGCCCTAACTTCCTTTTACCCTTCTTGGCATGCTACTCACTAAGCTTAAGGAAGAACTTTTGATCACTTCGTATATCAGGTGATGTAAACACCAAATACTTAATTTATGTTTAAAAATGTTTGCTTTAAGACGTTTGTTGAATTCTACCATTCAGACCAAATGCTATAATAACGACGCATTTTGCTAAATAAGTTTACAGGCACTTAAAGAGCATAATTTGATTAACGGTAGAAATCTTTGAGATATTAACACAAACTTCAACTTGGCCATTTTTAAAAAAACCCACACATATGGTCCCTTTCGGTTATAATTTCCATATATTTAGGATTTTAAATTAGCTATGTTTTTGGAATTTTTTTCCCCATATACTCATAAAATTATAACCTATGAAAATCTTGGGCAAAAAATAATGAAATGAGTTTCCCATATGAAAACTGTTGAAATGCGTCAATCCATTTTCCAGTTATAGCTTTTAAAAATTGATTCAAAAACTGACATAAAAAAAAAAAAAAAAATTACCCTGAAATGGGACAATTCAATTTTTGTTTTTTGCAGCATTTTATTGGTCACCCTGTACATTATGATAATAAACATCTTACTAAAACTAAATGCAATACAGCTCAAAGTAGAAGAAACGCGGTTTTAAACTTCGTTTTAGATACTTAAAAACGTTAATTTTTAAGAAAGTTGCCACAAAAATCGATAGAAAAATGAATTATAAGCAAAAAATGTTTTATGCATTTTTTTTGTAAAATGCATACTTTTCAAATTATTCGCGATCGAAAGTTTTTCGTCGATAAAATCAATGTTTTTAATCATTTTTTTTCAAATAACTCGAAAAGTTGAATTTTATCAAAACAACTGTAAATAACAAAATTGTAGTTTTAAAAAAATAATAATAAAATGGTTTTTTTGTAATTGCTGTGTGACTAATACAAACCAAGTTGTGGTTTGTTAAAGGTTAGCTGTTATTCATAAAACACAAAATTTCGGAGTTTTAAAGGCAAATAACGCAAAATCTACGAATTTTTTGAGTAAAACTAATAATAACTTTTTTGAAGCGTTTGCAAAGACCTATCTTTTTTTAAAAAAAAAGGTGTGTATCATAAAAGTTAAGGGAGTTATGATTAAAATAAGGTTGAACCAAATTTTTTTGAGTGCAAAAATCTTCGAAGAACAATCCCCTAGTTACCACCCTAATTAAAATTAGTCGTAGCCCCCTATCAATTTTCTTTATCCATGTATAATAAATACATTGTAAACTTTTTACCGATTTTAATTGCCTAATTAAAAAAAAAATGGGGCTGCAAGTGAAAATCAAATTTCAGAATTTTAATAAAAAATGACCATTCCTTGAAAATAACTTAATAGCTGTATAGAAAAGCACTACCTTGTTTCTGCCCTTTAAACTCATCCCTTTAAAAAAGTAAGAGTTTTAAACAGTTTTAATATATAGGACCTTATAGCTCTTGAAAAAAGCATCAAAATGGTTTTTTAAAGAACTTTTTATCACAAAAACTAAAGGAGTTATTCTTAAAAAAACAACACGCTTGTGTATAGACAAGCACAACCTTGTTTCTGCCCTTTAAACTTATCCATTTAAAAAGTAAGAGTTTTAATCAGTTTTATTATATAGGACCTTATAGCTCTTGAAAAAGCATCAAAATGGTTTTTAAAGAACTTTTTATCACAAAAACTAAAGGAGTTTTCTAAAAAACAATACGCTTTGATAGACAAGCACAACCTTGTTTCTGCCCCTTTAAACTCATCCCTTTAAAAAAGTAAGAGTTTTAAACAGTTTTAATATATAGGACCTTATAGCTCTTGAAAAAAGCATCAAAATGGTTTTTTAAAGAACTTTTTATCACAAAAACTAAAGGAGTTATTCTTAAAAAAACAACACGCTTGTGTATAGACAAGCACAACCTTGTTTCTGCCCTTTAAACTCATCCCTTTAAAAAAGTAAGAGTTTTAAACAGTTTTAATATATAGGACCTTATAGCTATTGAAAAAAGCATCAAAATGGTTTTTTAAAGAACTTTTTATCACAAAAACTGAAGGAGTTATTCTTAAAAAAACAATTTTTTGGAGCATTTTAAAAGCGATTCTATGCATTTTTTTAACAACCCGCGGTTTTGTACTATTTTTTGCATTGTAATATTGTAAGGAGTGGATTTTTAAGGATTACAATGTTAATTTTTCTAGGGTAATCAATGTTTTTTACTAAATTAAAAAAGGGTTTATTTTCTAAGGTTGAAATATAATAAATAATGTTTTGAAGTATTGTTTATTTATTTTTCAATTTATATGAGTCTAATTTTATGTGACTTAAGCTTTTATGGAAAGTTTTAAAAGTTTTTGCAATAAGGGGTAGTTTTCACCCCTAAAAAATAAAAAGCGACCTTCATCACAATGGGGATTTTAGAGAGGAGGGTAAGTTAAGCTTAACCCTAAATTGTCATGCAAATCTATGCATTTTAAAAAAATTGCCAGGTTTTGCACTTTTTTCAGCTTCGTTTTCTGGACAATATGATCTATGTATCTATCTAAATAATTAGGGTAAACCTCGAAGAAAAAAGAAACAAATTGTATCTCAGATACTTCATCAATATTAATTATTATTTCTCTGAGGATGCCCAACAACATGGGTTATGGGCAGAGCTGTCAAAGTACTCTTAAATAGTACTTCATATACAAGTAGCAAGTTTTTAATTTTTTAAAAATTACTTCAAGTACATAAAAGTAATTAAAAGTACTTCAAGTAAAACAAATTATACTTGAGTAATATTTTTTGTAAGGAAGTCAGAGGGTTTATTAATCAAAACGGGGTTTTCCAACAACTCCTAAAAGCTTTAAGGACTGAGCGCCACATCATTGGAAAGTAGGCCAGTCGGTAAAAACTATAGTTAGGAAAACAAGTAGGGTTGCTAAGTGTCTCGTTTTAAGTCGGGATCTTATGCATCCGATGTCCGAAATAATGTAAAATTTCGTATGTAAATTAATGGCAACAGGCCTACAATGCCGTACTCGGGTAAGCGCTTGGGCCTTAAACTATTATAAAATATTGGTTTTTCCCAAAATGTTTTTCTGTGATTGCCAACGAGTTGGTTGGCATCCGATACATCTGTCAAAAGCAAGTGTTTTCATATGGGTGCCTACAGCAGGTTGGCACCCAAAACCTTTCCCATCAACACAATATTAAGTCAGAACAACCAACTTCAATTTTGATGTCGTTTCCATTTTATTAGTGGAAATTTTGTAAATTCGAGTGCTTGGTTGATTTTTTACTTTTTATTTACTTGAAGTATTGTTTTTACTTCAAGTACTTTTTATTTACTTGAAGTACTTTCTTTACTTAAAGTACTTTTTTTTACTTGAAGTACTTTTTTAACTTCAAGTACATCGTAATACTTCAAGTACTTAAATAAATACTTCAAGTAATTTACTTGGTCAAATCAAGTAAAAATCCAAGTATCTTCATAAAAACTAATCAAGTACAAGTACAAGTACCCCCTAATAAAAAGTACTTGAAGTAAAATACTTGAAGTACAAAAAAGTACTTCAAGTAAAATTTTACTTGAAGTACAAGTTTTGACAGCTCTGGTTATGGAAAGGATATATCCCCCCTCCTTTGCTACGCCACTAATTCTGTTAATCTTTTTGCAATGAAGGTTTTCTATACCAAACGACATATAAGGACAGACATTTCGACTTAAAGCGCAGAAAAATAACAAAACTTACCTTCTAGTGTTTTATTTCTAGCTAACAAGGCTAACAAAACCTCCGAGTTTGGAGGTCCGTCGGGGACATGGGGAGCCATTAAACCTGGGGGAGGGGGTAATCCAGGGATATGTGGTAGTGTAGTTCTTGTTTGGTCCAAAATTGACATTTTTTATTTCGGTAGATCTGGAAAAAAAATTAAAAATATAAAGTGTTTTGAATAACTTTTGAAAATAAACACGAAGAATCTACTGTTTTATTTATAAGGTTGTTAGGTAGGTAGGTAGGTAGGTTTAAAGTGAGTGGGTATTACACGCTTCCACCGCGACCGATTGGTTTATTGTGGCTCACACCCTTTTATATTTCTCCCACCAGGTCCAGACTTCTAATAAAGCTGATGATCCTGTTGGGAGAGAGATTTTTCACCTCCCCCGGCATCAAGGTGTCATTGCCGAGGATTGCGAATTAGTCGTGCCATTGTAGGCAGAAAAGTATGTGTTCTGCCGATTCACCCCCTCCATGCAGATGCGGCACTGGCGTCTTCCCGGGCCCGATCTTGTGCATGGGGTTTTCAATCTGCGTGTCCTGTAGCCCCATGCGTTTTAAGGTGTCCCCTTGATTGCTCCAGTAGTTTGAATACATTGTTGGTTCGGTGGTCTTATAAGGCCTTAGTGTCTGAGACCGAAAGTCCATGCCAGTCCCGAAGATTTTCTCTTTGTGTCCAAGCTGATATGAACTCTTGGCCATTCCATAGATATACCGATGCCCGGGTTTCCCGGGCCCTGTGAATTTTGTTTCCGCCCCTCTTTTGGCAAGGAGGTCCCCTGTTTATTAGCCTCCAGGCCGGTGTCCCAGGTATCCACCAAGGTTGTTAACATTTAAGTGGGTTTTTTTTCGTTCAATGAACATGAAGCGTAGTTCATATGCTTGCGAAAGGATTTGCGAATTGCGAAACTTTTCTGATTGGTCGATTTCAAAGTGTCAATTGTAGGAGCTCTTAATCTTAATTTTTTTGGTTTGCAATATTTAAAATCTAGGGGCGGAAAATTGACGGATTCTTTTTGGGTGATTCAAATATGTCAGTTGCCCAAGAGGTTAATGTCATTTTTTTGCGTTTCGTAATTTTTGAAATGTTAGAAGGGGGAAAATTGACTTTAATTTAAAATTTTGGAATTCCGCAAAATTGAAGACCCACGAGCATGCGTATTGATATAGATACTCGTTTGATTTTGGCGTTTCTCAAAGATTAAGTTACTACGGTTCAATTCCGAGCCATGTAATATTTATACACACACAAAATATATATATATATATATATATATATATATATATATATATATATATATATATATATATATATATATATATATATATATATATATATATATAATATATATATATATATATATATATATATATATATATATATATATATATATATATATATATATATATATATATATATATATACCAACGGCCTTGGGGCATCAAAACACTCTTCTTATTAGGGTTTCTAAAAGGTGCTGTAAAAAAGCAAATTTATATGTTTTTATGCAGCATTGACGGAATGAGGGAAACAAGGGGATGGTTTTGTGCTTTTAAAATTCTAAAATAAAGAAAACTAGGGTTTTTTTTTCGTAAAATCATAATCTTATAGGATTAAAAGGGTCCCTTTTTTTTATGACAACCCGTCATTCTCTCATATGTTTTAATAGCCCTATGCAGTTGTGATTTTAAGTAAAAATAAAATAAAAAGTTTAAAGTTTCCAGCATATTCCTACTGATTTAGCCTCCCCCGTTAAGACATTGCCAAAAAGCGTGCAGAGAAGAAAAAGAATCAAAATATAATCGAGTGGAAAATACCCCTTACCGACCAATGAAGTGGAAGGAGAGGGAAAGGTTATCTGTAATTCTTCTGTCGCTTTCGCTTGCTGCCTAGTACAAGGCTTCCTCTATAAGTATATTAAAGGTTAAAAAAGTTGGATCTTTAATGTAAATTTTTATTTTTATTTTATGTTATTTGCCTATAAAAACTTTATGGGAAAAAATTATATTCTATTTTTGGTTTTTGTTTTTAAAATCCACCATAAGATGCAATATAAAGGTTGAGACAAAGCATTTAATTTTATTAAAACAATACACAGATAAAAAACCCAGCAAAGATACAATATTGTTAAAAAAAAAAAAAAAATTTAAAAACACAAAAAAATTTTAAAGAGGGAAATTATTAAACGTCAATACAGAGCGTCAATACTTCCATCTTTCATCTTGCAACAGTTCCAGCACTAAATCCCTAAAAAATTCGCAGTCGCAGCGCTATGAAATACCAAAAAAACAGGCGGAAAAATTTTGCGAATTCGTAATTCGTAAATCGCATTTCGCAAGCTTATGAACTACGCTTAACGCTCTTTGGATGGACGTTTTATTTTTCCAAAAATGGTAGTGCTTTTTATTAAATCCTATTTTTCCCAAGGAGCGACAAAATTCTTAAAGAACCGAATATTTACCGAAGTATATTTTAAGTGGGCTTACCTTAATTATTGTTATCTCTATTTAATTTGAAACTTCATTAACTTAAAGTAACTTATAAATAATATTAACCACTAATACTAGCGTGAAATAACTTAGAAGAAACTTAAAAGGAACCTTTAATTACAAACTAAAATTAGTGCCACAGTCGCTTCTCTTTAGAATACACAGGAAACATTTATGTAAATTTGTTTTCGGTTATCTAATAATGCGAATAGAACTACAAAAGAAAGTAAATACTGTATTTTGGGACCCATAAATCATTATCATTTACAACTGTTGACTATCAGAAAATACGAATAGAAGGGTTGGCGTATTTTCTTACGTCTTAATGGATTTGGGAGTAAATATGAAACTACTTACATATTTACTATTATTTAAATATAAACTTTAACTTTACGAGGTTGTAAATTTTTACTTTTGCTCTGATTGCCTATTGTTAAATTGCAAACTTTTACATAAATATGGAAAAAATACCTGAAATTTATTTCAGATTTTTAAGAGCAAATACTATGTTTATGTGGTATAAAAAAATGCAACACTAATGCTGCATTTGGTGCTCGACCGACGGTCAGAGCAGACAATGAAAATGTATGATCAACCACAGTGCAGAACGCGTAGCAGTCTAAAGTCGAAATTATACCAAAGATACTACTACTCCGGATAGATGGTTCATTTAAATGGGGCGCTCTGAATCAGTTGGGGAGATATAGTGCTTCCGTAAATGCGAATAAAATTAAGTGGGTAACCCCTCCCCAGCGAAACGAGGTACAAACCATGTGCCCGTTGCCAATGTCTCGCTTGTACCTTATTCGGAATACGAAGTAGCGAAAGCGGGCGGCTAAACGGGTTGTGTATTTTCTAGTCGCGTTTCATCACGCCAATAGTAAAGGGCCTGCCGGAAAACACTGTTTAATTTTTCGTTCAAGGATAGCGCGAAAATCTCTCGATGGACATCGGCTCGCGTTAGCCAAAGTCCATTAGGGGTATCAAAAATATAGCATTGAATGGTTTATCTTATCCGTAGTAGTATTATCTTTGATTATACCCATTTTTAATGACGTCATTTTTGTTTATCTTTGTTAAGTATATTCCAAACAGCGGTGACAACAAACTTTTGAAAAAAATTGGTGCCCGATGTGTATTCATTTTTTATATTTTTAGTTATGTGAAGTATCCGTCACTGTCGATCAAAAACATTGTGTCAACTTGTTTTCGAAAGTTTTGTCGAAAAGTTTTAAATAATGTCAAAAAAAGATATAATAGGTGTAATGAACCATCGCAGCTGGTAAATTTTAAATATATTGGCTTTTTTTAACTGAAAACGAACAAGTCCAAAACTGAATCGCACTTTAAATTGAGACTGTAATACAGCAAGCCGCAGATGCAACAAAATTAAGCCCAACAACAAGCGCAAATATAATGAATGATGGGATAAAATCAGTCCAGGATTACGCTTTTAGTATGTCTTTCAAGCAAAAGACCGCAAAAACCAAAATAACATATTTAAAAAATATAATTTGGGACACAATTTGTTCTATGTTCGCCAGAAAAAAATATGTAACAGTGGCAAAAATAAGACAAAAGTTCAGGGAAGAAGTTAAATATTTTGAGTTCTCCATTCACTTTTTACGAAGCCCTGTAATTGAATAGTTAATAAAGTTAGAGACATTTGTCTATTGACATTTTTTTTGTATTTTCATCAAGTGGTTAAAAAAATATTAGTATTTACATTAACAAAAAGTATGTTCTTATCACGTTATAGCTACACTGTTGTCTTGTTTTTATTCTAAAGTCCAAACTATTGGATCAACTAAAAAAAATGTCCAATATTTTTTTTACAATTCGCATATTGTAAGTATCTGTTTTAAAGTCCGCGTATGTTTTGCCGATCTACATATTATTGCCACCGAAGCTTTGTTAGATTTTGATAGTGCTAGACAAGTCGCGAATATATCAAAGAAGAAACGAACATTTCATTTCCCGAAAATAATATAAAAGAGATCAATAATCTTGTATTTTAAAATAATTTTAATTTGTTTAATAGCATATTGCAGATATTCATTTACAGATCCTAAAATATTTTTTAAACATTTCTAATAACCCCTTTAAATTAGGTAATGCTATCATTTTGGTGACAGGAAATATAATTTTTATGGGAACAGATTTAGTTTTAGGAAAAACTGTTATACATTTGAAAACAAATAAGTTAAATTGTCATAAAAAATAAATTTTGGGATTTGAAAAAATAAGAGAATTTATTTTAGGGGCAAAAATGTATTTTGGGGATTGAATAGTATATTACAATCCGAGACGGAAAATGCTTCATTGCTAGTCAAGAGGTTATACATAAACTAAACTTAAAAACAATTTTTTTTAACCCTTTATTTTTGAGGCAAAAACTCATAAATTTTATTGTACGAAAACCTACATATCTTGTCAAAGAACTTTAACATTTTAAACTTTGACTTTAAATTTTGGAAATTAAAAAAAAAGGGGGGGATGGGGACGGAATAGTAGCCTAGTTTGGGCAAGCACTCAAGTGAGGGAAAAACACTATCCGCAAGAATTGGCAACATTATTTTTTCTACGACCCCATTAAAAAAACACTACTTTTCAAATATTTATTGTTTTAGTAACATAATTTTTAACAAAGAAACAATACTTGTTTAAATTAGGTATTATTAGTAATATTAATATTAGATATTCCAAAAATATCTCTTTTTTTCATGCTTTTAATTTAGTTGTTCGGTAAGTGTCTCAAAAGTTGCCTCCAATCCGATATTGATTAAATTTGGTATACGGGGGTTTTTTGAGGCGCTGATCACGAATCTGGAAACAATTTTTTTGGGCAACGTTTCGTTTTTAAGATATTTATCATCAAATTTAAAGATCCAACTTATTTTATTTACATTATTCCTCTTTCTTTTTGCCAAAACTCTTGATTCATATACTAAATTGGCATACAATATCCTATAAACACCTTTTAAAAACTTATTTTGTATTTATTTTACACCTTTTTTTCCATTTAATTGCAAACCTTCACTTTCAAATCCCGCAACCATCTATACACAAGGGATTTTATCAGCAAATATGGCCGCGGTGTTTGACATTAAAACTTTGCAATTTTAAATTTTTATAAGGTGTTTATAAGGTATTGTGTGTCAATTTAGTGTAAAAATGATAAATCGTGTGCAAAAAGGGGAATGTAGTAAAAATGAGGTTTGATTTTCAACTTTGATGATGAATATCTCGAAAACGAAACGTTGCCAAAAAATTGTTTTAAGATTCGTGACAAGCGCCCCAAAAAATCCCCGTTTACCAAATTTGGTCAAGATCGGAGTGGAGGCAACTTTCGAGACAATTACCACTTCTTCTTGCACCAATTTAAAAATTGCTGCTCGTATCTTTCTTTTGATTTACTTGGTAATAGGTTGATATTCACTTCATTGGCAGACTTTACAATATCTTTAAGAAGCTCTTCGTGGCAATAATCCGTTATTTGACTTGTTAAAAATCTTTAAGTCTTAAAAATATTTTAACAAACTTTGATGGCATAGAACATTACCTTTGTTGCCATGAAAATAGTACAGAACAAAACATGGTTTGATTGTGTTTTGAATTAGTATTTTAAAAATTGTATATTTAAAAAAAATACGACATGGTATATTAAATATAAGCATTCAAATCGGTAGGTATTAGTATTAAGAAGGGATCCAATTTATTATTAAGCCAATCGGTTTTTTTTTTTATCTTGGGACAGTCCACGAAGGCTGATGCCTAAGTACTAACGTACCGTGGGTGTCTTCAGTGTGGTGAGAGGGAGTTTGTTCACACGGGACTTAAATTTTTGGAGATTGGGAGGAGAAGGAAAAACTTCTGCAGGCAGCAGGTTCCATAGTCTTGACACTCTAGGGATGAAGGAACGAAGAAAGGGAAGTTCGGGGCCTCTCTAACTGAACTGTAAAAGGATGCATAAAAGTTGCACTACGTGTTGCTCTGTTGGGAGCTACAGGGAGGAATTATACTGGCCAACTCCTCTGAGCAGAAGTCGTGAAAATACCTATAGAAGAGCGACAGATCCCCTACAGCTCGACGGTGGGCAAGAGAGGAAGCCTTTCTGTGAGCGTTGGATCATTAATAAGACGAACGGCTCTTCTTTGAATGGAGTCCAGAATGCTATGTTGTAGGGACGCCATTCCCCAGACATGAGAACAATATTCTAGAGAGGGTCTAATTTGGGATACATACAGAGTGTACAAATTGATAGAAGAGAAATATTTTCTGGCTCGGAAGAGAAACCAATCTTTTTGAAGCTGCGAAGCTATGGATAAAGTGTGTTTGTGCCAGTTGAGGTTATTCTCAAAAGTAACGCCGACAAGATTAAACGACTCTTTTTCTGCAGAACTTGGCCGCTCATATGTAAGGGATGAGCATTTGCAGACTTTTTTCGCGACAGGGAACATGACTGTGTTTTTGAGGCATTAAACTGAACAAGATTTTTGGCGCCCCAATCCAAGATCAGTTTGAGGTGTTGTGAAAGAGATATCTGCATTGACCTGCGCTTGTTTTCGAAATCAGGATTACACGGTGGCTTAAGAAATTGAATACTAGAGTGGAGGGTACTATCGTCAGCAGCACTATGAATGGGATTGATTGTGGAAGAGAGAATACAGTATTAGGTCTAAATATAGACAAAAATGCACCGTCGTAGAAAAACGCATTTTCCTCCCATATACATTGCCGCCTCGATAAAATGTACAGAAATGTGAGATTTTTAAAATTTTAAAAAGGATGTAATGTTAACATTACATATACGTTTAAAAATAAAAAATATTCTCCCAAACAAATTACCTTAATAATTAATATATCACATTACGAAGCCATATTTACACTTGTTAGATTTATTTATCACAGTCTAAACTAAGCCAGAGCCAGTCAATTAATTCCGGCAAATCAAAGTCGGATTCAGTGCCAAAATGTGGACGAAAAATCCCGATTATCCCGACAACCCGACATTAATTCTCTTTTCCTTACGTTTGGTCTCATACGTAAACTCTATATTTCTCAATTTACGCTGGATCTCTTTAATTTCACTAAAAGTGTTCACCCCGACCCGATCCTCAGATTCACTGATTCACCCCTCCATGCGACGCCATTATGAAAAATAAGTCCCGATAATGGTCGGTGACGTCACGGGCTTTCAGGAGTCGGCGCGCTTCGGAGACACGCCTCCGATTTTCAGGGGTTTTCAGCGGCTTTCAGGATGCGACTCTATATTATGCCCTATTTCAAAATATATATGAAAGGATATTTAGGAATATCGGTACTTTCCACCTAAGGGGTGTTTGCTCTTGTATTGTGAAATATCTATTAAACAGTATGTCCGCGAATGCGGTTAACAAGAGGACGAATGGACCAAAAATTAAAAGATACCAAAAAAAGGCATTCTTGATAAAAAAAATTCTGCTTGTCAAAAAAATATGAACTACAATGAGAAAATAGATTTTTATTACACAGGGCGTCTCAAAAATGCAAAAACATAAAAACAAAAGCAAACGGTCGATTTTTGACCTTTTAACATGAAATAATAAATAAAAAACTTGCTCCAAATTTATTTCTAATTTAATTTCAACTTAGGGAGAACGGGGGAATGACGGTCACGGGGCAATGACGGTCATCAAAAACTCCTATATTATTTTAAATTTAAGCGCGAAAGCTGTCTGACACCTAGCGAACAACCATTAAATAGGCAAAACATAAAATTTTTACATTCAGTTGTCTAGAGAGTTGCCGGCAAGCAGTTTGTTATTTTTCACGTGCTTCTTATAAGTAAACAAAGGTGATATTTAAGATTTTGACGAGCCGTTTTTGAAAATTAAGTTTTTCAAATATATTATTTACAAGGTAAATATTATGTTTTAATATATGATTAACCTCTTTTTTTAAAATCTGATGTTTTTGTTTTAAATATTTGTTTACGTTGGTCAGAATATTTGGGGTAATGGCAGTCAGTGACCGCCATTACCCCTAGGCTGACCGGGATTACCCGACCTACAATTTTTTTATAATTTCAGATGCCGAGAAACTATACACGAAAAACTGAGAAAGTTAAATGGACTGCAGATGATCTCTCGAGAGCCATCGATGATGTTAGAAATGGTGTAAGCCAAAGGAAAGCTGCCAAAAATCATAACATTCCATTTGCTACTTTTCAACAGAGGTACACGGTTTAGCAATAGGTGGTCCAAGCATGGGCAGAAAACCAGTCTTTACCAAGGAAGAAGAGGCTGAAATTTGGCCAATATTAAGACATTAGCTAATATGTATTATGGACTCACTCCCTACAGTTGCGGAAGTTAGTTTTTGAATATGCGGGGAGGGGGCTACAGATCGAGCACAAGTTTAATAGAGAAAAAGCAGGCTGAAAAGATTGGCCGAAGGATTTTTAAAAAGAAATCCTTCTTGTCGGTAAGAAAACCAGAGGCTTTAAGCCTAAATAGAATAAAGGGACAGCAAGGATGAAGTGACTCTGTTTTTTAAAAATTTGGAAAAAGTCATGACAAAACACAAATTTTCCCTACAGAATATACAATATGGACGAAAGTGGGTTTACAACTGTACAAGAAACCAGTAAAATAATTGGAATTAAAGGACAGAAAAGAGTCGGTGCTGTAACTTCTGAAAGGGGAAAACCACAACGGTAATTTGCTGTATGAACGCAGCAGGGGGATTTGTCCCCCCAATGTTTATTTATGCCCCCAACGTATGGCTCCAACATTGGAAGTTAATGGACCTTCTGGAGCATTATACAGTTGTTCGTAAATGGATGGACTAACGAGGATCTTTTTGTTGTGTGGCTAAAGCATTTTTGTAACTACGCAAAACCGACGAAAGATGAGCCTGTTCTACTGATCTTTGATAATCATGGAAGCCACATTACATTAAAAGCCTACACATTTTGCCGCGAAAACAACATAATTATGCCTTTACCACCCCACTCTTCGCATCGCCTACAACCTTTGGACGTTGTGTTTTACGGTCCTCTTAAAAGGGCTTACAATCGCGAGTGTGACTTGCATATGAAAAGTAAACCTGGTGAACCTATTACAGTTTACAAACTTGCTGAACTATTTAATAAGGCATATTCTGTTGGCAACGATTTCAAAAGGGATGTCTGGGTTTGCATGACCGGTATTTTTCCTATGAACCCAAACATATTTTCTGATGAAGATTTTCCTTTAGATACCACTAGTGAAGGACCCGAACCAGTTACTGAGATTGAACTTTACAAGACCACTCGCAAGCGTCGAACCAGAACCAGATACGAGACCAAGCAACAGAGCCATCAATTGAGCAGCAAAATAATTTAAATTCAGTTTCTTTTGCTGATATTTCGCCCCTTCCTGGACCCAGCAGAAGTTCTAAAACATCAAGAAGGAAACAGCATTCTGTTATTCTGACGGAGACCCCAGAAAAACTGGCATTGGAAGAGAAAGAGGAAAACGCATTCAGCGGCAACAAAGAAAAACAAACTTCAAATGAATGCAAGTGTAAAAAGAAGTGTATGACCCAACTCGGACGACTTTGTAACTGTGGTCAACAAAAAACGTAAGGGAAATGTTAGTTCTTCCTCAGAGTCGGATGTGGAGGAGAATGATCTTTGTCAGGATTCATCGGATGATCCGTTGACTGAAGACGAGGAACTAAATATTGCTGAGAAAAAAGAAATTTCAGTTGAAAAAGATCCGCAGTTGCAAGAAAATGACTTTGTGTTTGTGCTGGTTTCTAATGACAAGTCAACAAAAAGATTCGTTGCACAAGTGACTAATCTGCGTAAAAATGGAATAGTTGTAAGATTTATGAGAGAGTACCGTGGTCAACATAACATATTCGTATTTCCAAATGTCGATGATGTCAGCGTGGTTACAAAGGATGACATTATTGGCAAATTGAGCCATCCAGAAAAACTTCGATATGGAAAAATTAAGTTTCATTAGTTTTGTAAAAGTTTGAATATACCTAAACTTGATCCAGAAAATATTTTTTTTATTTAATATTGCTTTGACCTTCATTTCACGTTCGACCGTCATTACCCAATATACGGGGTAATAGCGGTCGACCCCAAGATTTTGTTTTTATAATTTACCTATGTTACCTACTTAAAACCTTTTGGGTAAATATAGTAGAAGCTTATATCTCTGGATAAAATTTGGACTAAATTTATTTCTTTAAAGTTAAAAAAAAAAACTTAATAAATAAATTTCTTAAGTGAACGCCATTCCCCCATTCTCCCCTACTGAGGAAAATTTAAATTTACGAAAAATAAAAAAAACAACAATTTTGTATTTACGCAATTAACATTTACATTTTTTTTATATTTTATATTTTTTTCATTGTATATTTATTTTTATTAATGTTTAGTAATGTAAAGGTATTATTCAAAAGTAGTAAAATGCGTACTTGCAAAAATGTTGAATTTTTTAAATTTTTCCGAAATTCAAATTTTCTTCAGTAAGTGAAGTAAATTTGGAGCAAGTTTTTTTATTTATTATTTCACGTTAAAAGGCCAAAACATGACTGTTGCTCTTGTTCGATTTTATGTTCTGCATTTTTAAGACGCCCTGTATGATGAAAATCTATTTTCTCATTGTAGTTCATATTTTTTCGACAAGCAGAATTTTTTTACCAAGAATGACTTTTTTTCGTTTCTTTCAATTTTTGGTTCATTTGTCTTTTTGTTAACCGCATCTGCGGACATACTGTATAAGCAAGTTATTACAGTGTGGTCAGTAATGTCCGTGTCGTATGATTTTTTTTATTGGTTTTAATTGAAATTTAACTTTGGCATCAACTTTTACTTTATTTAAGATAAAAAATACCCAATGAAATAGAAGTCACGTGATTCTATTGTTTTTAAAAATACACAGAAAAAAACCTTATTTTGGCTGTCCCTATAGTGCTGAACTATTTTATCTAGTCTATAAAATATTACCACAAAGGGATACCCAAAAACCTTTCGTATATCCAGTAGTGGACCCTTTTTTTTTGAAGAAAAAAAAATGTTTTATGTAAAAATTGTGGGTTTTTTTTTCCATATTATCTTTTAAAATTATCAGTAAAAAAATATCGCAAAAAAAAAATGGAAAAATATAAACAATTTTAATTTTTTTAAATGGAACACCCTGTATTTATGCGCCACAATAGAAGATTTTTTTTTCTGAAAAATAAATATATATATATATATATATATATATATATATATATATATATATATATATATATATATATATATATATATATATATATATATATATATATATATATATATATAAAAAACGATGATATTTGAATGAACCATTTTTGAGATTTTTAAAGTTAAAATATAAATAAATTGAAAAAAAAAAATGAGTATCAAGAAAGCAGAACACAATAAAAAAAATTTTTAAAAAATTTGACGTATTGATATTGTAAAAAGTTAAATTTATCATTTTTAAATATTAAAAAGGGATTGCTTTTTTGTCGATGGGCTATTCGAATAAACAAAAAAACGCTTTATTTCTTTTTTATGGTAACAATTTGTGACGACATCGGGAGGGAATATTACTTTTTATATCCTTAACAACGGGTACCATCTATAGATATATTAAGGTGGTTTAGACCCGAGCACGCACGCACTGATCCACCGCAATGCTCAAGTGTAAACGGTTATGCGCGCACGCTCACGCTTGTGTTTCTATGGGTAGCCTCGGCGCGATCCGCCCGCCGGCTTGGTTTGATGCGTGCTCAAAAAAATTAATTGTTCGCGAACGTCCAGTTTGAAAGGGGGGGCTGTTGGGAGTATCACGAACGCACGTTTGGGGAATTATTTTAATTTGAAAATGGGGTGGGCCCGAGTTTTTTCCCATTGCAAGAATTCGAAAAACTTTTTATATTATGGGCGTGAGGAACCAAGAATAACTCTAAAAAAAAAAACAAGATGCTTGGCAACACTTGTGAATAATTTTAAAATTTTAAACTTTGATAGTGCAGAAGAACAAAAAAAATAAAAAATCTTATGGGATCGTTTCGCCGTGAAAAAAAGTAAAAAAAGGGGCATTGAAACTGGAAAAGGTATGTACATGCATAAAATTTTATATCGGGGGTTGCTATCCGGGCGGTACAAAAAAATCACCTGTAAATACATAGTAAGAAAGTTTATTGAACGAAAAAGCTTTAAAATGAAAAAAGGATGCAGCACGAAATGAAAAAAAAATTTTGGATATCCTCGTTTTTTAGGATAATTATTATATTTTCTATTGGACTAGCACTAAAAAAACTATCTTTTAAAAATTTTTTAGAAAACCCTGAAATATCAATTTTGGGATGGGGCATCTAAACTTAATAAAACAGATTAAAAAATTTTTTAAACCAAAATTTTATCCTTATAAATTTATGTCGTTCAGAATCTTCCTGAACCCAAAACTTTGAAAAGCCAAAGGGAAAAGTTTTTAAATAAAATTCTATTCACCGACAAGTTTTCCCCACTTTAGCGGGAATGTTTAATCCAAAATAAACACTATTGGTCCAGAAAAAACCCCACCAAATTCAGCAACATAACAATTTTATTGTTTTCCATCGCTTTCGATATTTTAACATGAAACTTTTTGAAATAATTTTAAACCCTTTAAATATTTTAAAAATGGTTCTTTCAAATATCATAAATTATATATAATATACAGGATTTTTGTTTCATTTTAAAAAGTTGAATTTGCCTATATTTTCCATTTTTTATTGGGATATTTTTTACTGATAATTTCAAAAGATAATATGGGAAAAATCCCACAATTTTTATATAAAACATTTTTTTCTGTCTTTAAAAATAAAGGCATCAGAAGCCACGTAAATATAATGAAGCAATTTTTTTGGGGCGGCGAATTTGCTTTAAAAAGAGCATTTGTGTTGAAATGATTTTCATAAATCCTTTTTTCATTATTATGAATATTTTGAAGAAGAAAAAACATCAAAGTTAGTCCAAAATGTAATAGAAATTGTAATAATACTGAAAAAAAAACAGGTTAAAAATTATGCGGATACTGTGTTTCAAAACAAGGTAGTTAAAATTTTATTTAACTTTATAATTATATTTAAAATAGTGATTAGTAAAACGGTTGTCTCAACAGGCCATCCCTGCAACTTCCCGCTAATTTCAAATTTACAAATATAGTCCAGTGACTGAAGACCTGAAAGTACCCAAAGCTGTAAATAAGTCTGTACAGTTTTTATTTGTGGCGGAATTCTTATACTTCAAGTCCAAAATTTCTGTCAATGACGCATCGCTCGCTTTTAGAGTGCCACGGGTTGTGTGGGGTCAGGGGAATCAATTCCAGTGGCGTATGCATTTTAGAAAATAAATGATAACATTTGTCAAAACATGAAAATATTTTTACAAGCAAAAGTTATTTTCTTCATTTTCATCAAGCCTTTAAATTAGTAACAAGCCTATATTATTTTGGTATTATTCGGATTAATGAAAAATGTATTTTTTTTTGCTTAATTTTGCACACCTCCTATTTTGAGGTCATAGATCACAAATTTGAGTTTTTTGCGATTTTTCCAACGTTTTTCCAAAAAAAACATTTTTTACTTTAATTCTACCTTCTTGATTTTATTTTGCTACATGAAAAAAATAATAAAATTTTAGTCTTAACATAAATTAAAAAGATGTAAAAGCAGAACGATAGACAATCCAAGTTACACCGACTTGCCAATTCACCACCGATCTTGCAATTTCAATATTAAATACGATATTCACACGCATTGCTTCATCAAAAATATCCACTATATAAGGAACACGAAGCTCTGAGATCATCAGCTTGTAGAATCCAATAACTATTTCGGGTCTTTCGTGTTCCATATTTAGGATTTCCATATCGAGAATATTTTTGATCAAACATTGCGGGTCGAGCGAAGCAGGTTCGCATACCTTATAAAAATGTCATAAAGAAAACTATTACAACCTGGTAAAGGTCAACATTTTTAGAATTTCGAGTTGAATTCGGACGAAACGTTTTACCTACTTTTTATTGAAAATTAAGGTTTTTTCCTTACTTTTTAAGTGTTTTTTTTTAAATATTAACATAGTATGCGTTTTTTAAATATGTTTTCGTGCAAATGACAGAATTTAAAGGAATATGTCGTAAAATGGAATTAAACAATTCAAATTATTATTTTTTAAATACTATAAGAGGCAGCCAAAAACAGCTTCTGATTCATGTTTAACAATCGAAAAGTAAAATGTGCAAAAAATAGCGAAAAAATCGCATTTTCCAATATCCGAATAATTACTAATATTGATTTTTTTGCCTTTAAAACTCTGAATACCGTACGCGAAAAAACTTTTGTTAAAGTTGCACATATCTCTGCAGCATCCAAAGTGTTAGTTCTGGATTTGTTCCCGAATCTCATGGTAAACATTTTTAACCATTATTCGTTCTTTTAACGTTAACTGAGTTTTTTTTGAGGGATAACTAGTTAAAGGTTGGTTAATATTCATAGTTTACAGAATTAAATCTTTATATACAATTATATACACTAAATAAGATAAACTATTATAAAATTGGCACAAAACAATATCTATATACTACAATTATTAGAAATTTATAATATTTAGAAAATACCCTGTATAGCAATTAAAATTTAAACTTACAAAATCTGTCCATAATCAATAATAACTAAATAAAATCATCGAACAGCACGAAAACCCTGTCGATACGCTTATTTTCATGTCTGTTCAAGTTGTAAACTAAGGAATGTGTTTGCCACTTTTATTGCCTTCTCGATAACAATGATTTCAATACATATTGGTGCTATTTTAAGTGCGATCGCTGGCTGGTAACTTATTTTCGCGAATTATGACAACGTGGCGATGAAACTTTTGGCCGGTTCACTGTTATTTGAGCGGAAAAGTATATCATAGGCTTAAAAATCATTTACTAGTGTTAGATTTTTATTCAGCCGCTTCGTCGGTTGGGTGGCCGGTATTAAATGAGTCACTGACAGAAATTTTGGACTTTAGGTATAGGTGATAAACTTTTTCTAGCTCAAAAGCACCCCCGAGCTTTTGAGCTAGAAAAAGTTTATCACGATTCCTACGTGAGAACCGCTCTGAAAGTGGCCCCCCAAAGTCCCAAAAATGAGTTTCCTGCGAATATCTGCCAAAATATGGGAATTAGAGAATTTTTGTTTAGACAAAAAATGAAGATCACCTCGAAGTCTATAAAAATGGTCCCTACCAATTTTTTTCGCAATACCAATATTTTTCGCAAAAACGGCCGTCGAAAAATCCATAACATTCCACACTGGATTGATGTGGTAGTAGTAGTTTCTTACTAAATAATGCAGATGATTATAAAAAAGAAATGTTTATCACAAACCATTTTTTTAAGAAATATCAATAATTTAATGAGATATTCCCAAAAAATTTTGTGAACAAAAAGAAAAACTTTGACCGCTTTTTTTATATTCTAGAAAATTCAGTACCCAAACTCATATGCAATAAAAGGTACGGGTTTTCCCATTCCGATGAACTTTAAATGAATAAAAAATGTACATTATGGCCCGAGTAATGGAACAATTCGTCCGCTCGCTTATAAGTGAATCCATGAAGATAGCGCCATTCTAGCGGTAGAGCGGCAGCTAAAATAAGAAGACTTTTGGGTCCCGTTATCTCGAAAAATATCGATTTTTTAGAAAAAAAGTATGGGGACCATTTTTGTAGATTACAAGGCGATCTTCATTTTTTGTTAAGACATAAATTCTCTAATTCGCATATTTTGGCAGATATTAGCGGGAAACCCATTTTTCGGGCCTTGAGGAGCCATTTTTAGCCCTTTCCCACCTGTTAGTGTTAATAAACTTTTTCTCGCTCGAAAGCATCCCCGAAAACCTAAGAATTGCGCCACAAGGAAAAACTGTACAGATTTATTTACAGCTTTGTCCCTTCATTTACTGGACTAATAAATGTCACGGTAATTTTTGTAGTGACATGAGAAAACCTCTTGAATTTTGCTCAAATTTTTTTAAAGATGTGATGGGCCCTGGAACAAATAGGTAACTGGGGCCCTATCTATACTGGTTAAAATATAAATTCTCTAAAGGTGCACAGCTACTTAATTTTAAGCTCTTTATCGTTAGCTGTAGTGCAGTTTTATATAGTAAATAATATTTAAATAAAAATAACACAATTCATAGCAAAGAGTAAAAAACCCTACTTTGCAACAGGAATACCGTAAATGTCTACATTATGTAGCACTATAAGTAAACACTAACGTAATTGATGCCCTGTTGCAAATTTAGTTCAAGCTATTAGAGAATGCGTGGCAACGCGCTAAAAAGTAGGAAATTCTTCATGGGGTTACAATATTTATTTAACTCTTTTGAAGGTCGCTTAAGGGACCGAGGGGCCCCCATGAGCTTGGAGGCCCCGGTGCACTCCACCGCCTAGCCCTCCAATAATTACGCTTTTGGATGGGACACTGTACATACAACTTTTTTAAAGCATCCTGAATAGTTTTAAAAATATTTTACGGTATTTCACCCCACGTTTATCATAAAACATATCCCAAACAACAATATGTCAACACATCGCCCATCCGAATATTTACAACCTCCAATATGTCACGATAACCAATTCCCTCTATATATCATAACATTCCAAACAATTCAAAATTAACACGTTCCTATCACCCCCAAAAGTAAAAAAGTGAAATTAATATTTATGGCTCTCTGTTCTCTATATTTCTTGGCAGCGCTCCGCAGGAGGTCGCTTCGCTAGCAGGAGGCGTAAAGCGAGATTCCTGCTGTTTGATTTATATATTGTTTATTAAAAATATCAACGGGCTTGCTGGTTCTTCCCTCAGGAGCCGTTTAGTAATTTGATTGCTGCAACTATTACGCCGAAGGGTGTAATTGAGAGTGTTTATATTGTCCTCTTGATAGAGCATTAAAAAATTTAGCTGGGTTATTGTGATGGATAGAAATTTATACACAAATTTTATGAAACTTGGTGACCACTAAAAATTTTGGAAAATTTAAATGTGTCGCGGCGAGCCCCATTTTCAGTGTTCAATTAAAATTAGGAATAATGGAGATAATACTTCGGGAGTTAGGAGTTATTGGAAATTTCCTCCTCTTTAAGTAGCTTCTTTTTTTTAGTTTCTTAATTACAAAGGTCAAGATTTTATCTACGCAGAAACGCTGGAAGCGGTTAGGTATTACTAGGGTTTTTGGGATCGCTGATTACGATAAGAGGGTCTGTTAACCTCCATCTCGTCAGGTTCAAGGGCATTTAAAGGTCAAGTAAAAAAAAAACCATCGGAAAAATCTGAAAAAATTCATGCATATGTTTTCGAAGTCGCTAATTCAGAATTCAACCTTTATTTACATCTATCCTAGAGATCAATCAAGGTCATTTCAAGGTTATTTTGAAGTGTTTTTGGGATATAAATATTAAGTACGATTCTAAAAGTCTGAAAAAAATCGTACATATGATTTCGAGATCGGCGAATCAGAATCCGAGGTCAGTTAACCTCCATAAAATGAGATTCAAGGTCATTTGAAGGTCAAGTGGGGAAAAAAGCATTGGAAAAATCTGAAAAAATTAATGCATATGGTTTTCAAGCTAAATCCAAATGCGCGCGCCGCCCCCAATGCGTGTACAGGGTGTCCTATTTTCGTGTGTTTTACGGGGTTTCTCGCTTATGAGTGATGTTACAAAAAAAGCGGTTTTCGCGACACCGTGCTACTTTTTTTTAAACGAAAGATGCCGCAAACAGATTTGTCCTAGTCCCCCAGTTTCTTCGCCAGGGGGGTTTTAAAAAAATTTTATTTTATTACCCCCCTATCTCAGGTATCTGATAACTTATCGAAAAGATAAAA